>VXBX01001596.1:539210-665552 GCA_013400415.1 Scytalopus superciliaris
CGGGCCGGGCAGGGCAGGGGTCCCGCCGGGCAGGGCATCCCTCGGGCCGGGCAGGGCATCCCTCGGGCCGGGCAGGGCAGGGGTCCCGCCGGGCAGGGCATCCCTCGGGCAGGGCAGGGGTCCCGCCGGGCAGGGGTTCCCCCGGGCAGGGCATCCCTCGGGCGGGCCCCGCACGGAGGGGCCGGCGGCGCGGGATGCGCTGGGAGCGATCCCGGGCCGGGGGGACGCGCACACACCTGGCCCGTAACACTCTGCCATGCGCTCCCGCCGTCACTGCCGCCTTTGGGGCTGCATCCCCGAATGGTGCATTTGGGAAACACACCGCACCTTTGCAGGCACTCGGAAAGGAGCAGGCTTGCTCAGGGGGACAGCGTGTAAGTTCGGTATATCCTCTTTTGTGTTTCATGCCCCCGGAAACGGGATCCACTGATTGCTGCTTAGGGCTGTGAGCGTGAGAGACTGAACACATCCCGAACCAAAGTTTGGGATCATCAGCGCTTTGGTTTTGGTGTGTTTTGATGTTCCTTCTTTTACAGGAGAGAAAAATGGGGGGTGGCAGCAGCTTTAAAATGTAGGTGACAGCTAATGCTATTTTTTGTTATTTGAGGAGTAGGAGAAAGTATCACAGGTATGAAGATTCCCAGGATGCAGGAATTCATTTTTTTGTTTGCCATTTTTTGGACAAAAGCAAAAAACTAGGTTCTTTGTCAAAAAAAGTATCTTAAGTTTATGTCATTGCAGATACACAGGTTCATGCTATTTAAAAAATAATTTCTTAGGGCTTTTTTTTCTGGAAAAGCTGGATTACATTGCCTTCAGTTGTAGGTGACTGGTATTTTGGCTTTGAGTAGCATATCTCTTGAATATAGTTTTCTCAGACTGGGCCCTAGAAGAAGAGAGCTCTCTTATTTTATTCTCTAGTGCCTTGTTTATCCAGTGTTTGAGACGTGCTACCATTTTTGATGTTTATCCCTTCCTGAAACAATTAAAGAATGCTAAGATCCTTATTCAGAAGAAAAAAATAAATCTAAAATCAGAAGAGATGACATAGTACCTTCCCAGCCATCCATAAAATGAAGAAATTCGTAGAGCTATTGCTAAATGCAATTTAGCTATTGCTAAATGCAATAACAAGGTGTTTGTTGTACTGTTGTGCTGTTTGGACATAGTGTATATGATATTGACATGGAAATTGGTGGATGTTTATTTCCATTCCTGGTAGTTGTGAGCTCAACTTCTTACAAATCATTCACACAGAACATGCCATGTATCTTGCACTCCACTGAACCCTTGGGAAGCTTCACCAAAGCATCATCAACATTGCAAACCGGGAGGCTTCCAATGCAGAAATGTCAGTTTTTGAGATGCACAAGGCTTTTTAATGGGAGATAGTGCCAGTTTGTTTTCAGCTTGGGTGCTCTGACCAGGACTTGATGTAACTCGAAGGAACAAACCTCTCCTTGCTGGCAGGTATTTGGTGCGATGGAATCTTTGAAGAGTTTTTCAGCTAAAGTTAAGAAAACTTCTACTCAGCGTGTGTGACATGCCCTCCAAGCTTTAAGGAGAACCCCTTATCCTCTCTCCCCTTTCTGTCTTTAATTTGAAATTTTGTAAATGTGGTAAACAACTGGAAATAAAAGAATGTGTTGGACAAATGTAATAAACAGGACAAACTCACCATGTTTCTGTCTTTAATATCAATAACACAGTATTTGTTTAATCATCAGTAGTTGGTAGTTTGGATGTGGTAAAAAGGGCCTTCAGTGTGATACTCCATTTCCTCTGATCCAGCTTGTAGCTTGACAAGTGTTTCCTTTGGGGCCACTTCTGATTTAAGTGGCCCAGTTGTTTCCTAGCCTGTAACATGCCCTCAGCTGTGCCAGTGCAACAGTGTGCACAGCTGCAGGGAACATTCTGAATTAAATTCACATTTCTTTGTTTGCTGCACATTTGCACAAGTTCGTGGTTGGGAGAGGCCAAGCTACTCTAGTGTTGGAAAAAAGTCCTTATCAACCTGTGACTGCAGCAGTTAATCACTGTACTGACCTTTAGGCCTTTGAAAATCTGGTCCTTTGCTGTGCCGTGCTTGTAGTTCCGACATAAATACGATTGTTTTCACTTTTTTATGAGTTACGTAAGAACATGAAAATTACTGTACTTGGTCCCATTAAAGATCCCTCTCACCCAGTATCCTGCCTCTCCCAGCTGCCAAAAGCAGATGCTTGGAGGGGAGTATTAAGTGTGTGTATTGAGGAAATGCCTCTCCCAGCCTCCAGTAATTTGTGGCTCGCAGGTTTCCGGAACTAGAGGTGATATTTGTTTTTAGAGCCCCCAGTGTGTTTTTTCTTCTGTGAATTTGTCCAATCAGTACTTGAAGCCATGTGTGCTTGTAGCATCCACAACATCCTGTGGCCAAGTTGCAAGGCTTAAACACATTTTGTGTGGAAAAAACACTTGTTTGTTTTTAAACTTTCTGCCTGCTTGGTTTCATGCCTTGTTTGTTGCTTCTTATATTGGAAGAGGCAGTGAGAAAGGGAATCCATGTTATTCTGCATGGCTTGTAGGTTGACTTTTCCTTTTATTTACCGTCCCTTGTTTGTGACTTTTCCAGAGGTGTTTTAGAGAGAAGCAACTCTGTGCCTTTCATTGCCCTTGCCTGTTTTTGCATCTTCTGCAGGTGTGTTCCTGATTGGAGACAGTGATGCAGGAATCAGAGGGATGGGGTTGGGTTACAATAACCAGGACTGGCTACAGTATTTCAGGGTATGCCACCCTGTAAACTTACACAGTGTATTAGGTTTTATTCTTTAATCTTCTGCCTGCTTTTTCTTGATGGTCTTTAAGCACTGAGTCGGTACTTCTGTGGATCTATGATAACTCCACAATCACTCTTCTAAGTGGTAATAACTAGTCCAGAATTTTATTGTGTACGTAAATTTAGGGTTTTTCTTTAATGCTGTTCCTCACTTTATCTACATTTAATCTTATCTGCTATTTTACAGCCCACTTAAACAGCATCATTAATGTCTTCAGATCTTTGGCCATCACTCTTGCAGCCTTGAATAACTTTAAGCATTGTCAGCAAACTCTGTCATGTAAGTGTTAAGCTTTGTTGCTAGATTTTGTTTTAAAACACGCAAGGTGTTGATCCCAGAAGAGATCCTTGTGGGACTCCACTGGTGATCCTTCTTTTTTGGGAAAAAGGCTGATTGTTCTAACTTATTTTCTGTTAATCAATTATTAATTCATAATTGAATTGTCCTTCTTATCTCGTGACAGTTTGGTTTCATTGAGCAAGGGTTCCTTTGTCAAACACAGCCCACTTGGATTCCTGCACAAGATCAGCTTAATCATCAGATGTTTGCTGACTACATTGAAGGAGAAAAATGGGAAGTTGAGGTGAAAGTGTTCATTGCTTATGACTGATGATCACCCTCATCCAGAGGCACATTTCAAGCATTAGGCTGTTTCCATATTGTGCTTACATATTCAGTTTTAGACATTGTGATATTTATAGTGAAAGATTTCACATGGATCATAGCCAGTATTTGTCAGGTGTGCTTTTATTAGCATTTTCTACTTCAAGTAGAAGACAAAGTTCTCATAGAAAGGATTCTTCAGTGTCTAGAAGAGAATGACTATTAGGGGGTTATGATGGAAGTATACAAGACCATGGTTGGTCTGTAGAGGGTAGACAGCAAACGGCAACTGAATGTTTCCTCTACTATCAAGCAACAATTCAGGCTTTAGAAAAGGCAGATCTTCATGCAAAAGGCAATGCATGAATTTATTTTTTTTCCCAAGGGATGTAATAGATGCAAAAATCATTCAGAGGAGGAGATTAGGAGTGAAGATAATTAAATAGGCCGACTGAATCCACCTGAGAAAAACATCTGAATTTAACTACCAGTTAGGAGAACATTGGAATTGGGCAAATGCATGATATCACTCTTTACTTGTCTGTAGGGAATGTCTTTGCTGTTTTTATAAGTTTTTTCCATGAGGAGTGGGTGTTAACCTGTCTATAACAAACCTAAATCGTGTCTTCCTCCGAGAGCAGGGGGGAAGAATAAACAGATGCCAGAAGAGTTGAAGCATGGTGGCAGTACTGGGGGGATGGAGGTTGAGAGTCAAAGAATCAAAATCGAGAATACTGAGCAATGAGTATCCCTGAATGTTATTTTCTGCTCTAAAGGCATGCAGGGAGCCACTGAGTGCTGCTACCCAGGAGTGCCTTGCTCAGAGATGTGACAGGGTGAGGAAACAGAAACAGACCCCATGCCTGTCAGCATTTTACCCTCTCTTTCTGACAAGCTTCCCACTCCCCTTGCTATGGATGGCCAGGAAAGGATTTATGAGTAGATTCCGTGACTTTGTGGTTTTGTTGGTTAATAAGAGGTGCAAGTTGTAGAGACATAATTTTGGGGTGAATGAACCGTTTGTTATGTATAAAGCTTAGCTCAGCTGCTGCTGCTGCTGAAGAGCTGGACTGAAATCTTGCTAAACCTGGAGGTTCCCCTGCTGCCTGTCTGTTTGTTGTATGGGAAATGTTCAGCTGATGCCAACAGACTATCTCTGGCTGTAAATGTTGATGTGCCTGAAGAAGGGAGATCTTACGTGTTCCCCAGATAGTACATTTAGTCATTTCTGCACTGGACAGAAAGTACTGTCTGAGCTCTCTCTGAACAAGGTAACTGAGTGACTAACAATCAGATCATTGAACAACTACAGTACCTTGGAACTGCAGTGCTGCAAATTTTCTGAGAGTAGCAAAAGTATTCCTTTTTCTCCCCCTGTCTTTGAAATTTTGTAGATCTGTGTGTCCCCAAACCAAAAGGGGTTACTGAGGTTATGCAGTGTGAGTTCCCCACGTGTGCAGTCTGTGGAGCTTTTGTGAAAGATAGATTAAAATATCTCTCTTAGAAATTGATCTTATCTTAGCCTTAGATTATGGTGTGTCTGTCACCTCTTCTGAAAGCTCTGCCAATGTTTAATTATTCCTTCAGTTAGAAAACTAAGCGACATCTTATTTCAACACTTGTTTTGTCTAATGTCCAACTTTCAACTGTGGAATATGCCTATGCTAGCACAGGCAGTAAAAATTCTCTACTATCTGATCTCTTTTTCCATGTAGAAATATTTGAAATGTAAAGTTGAGCTTTGTTTGGAACAGAAGACATGGAGTCCTTTGCTTCTAGACCTTTGTGCTGTCCCCCTGATTGTTCTTGGAGTGTGTGCCAAAAATAGGTAGTATTCTGGCAGCAACCTGTAATAGTGTGATAACAGACAAGGTTGCTTCTACACTGCTGTTTGATACTTGTCTTTTTACAATTTTGGGGATTGCATTACCACAGTTGGGTGTGTCGTATGAGAGAGGGTTTTGTAACATTATGCATATGTGGATATTTCTACTCCATGTGTGAGTAAAATCATGCAAGTCTGTCCAAGAGTACTTACAAACGATAGGTTAGAAAGCTTATTCCATCTTTCAAGTTGTCATTAGATTTTTATTTTTTTTTCTTTTAATTCTTGGAAGGAATGGCAAAGGATCTTTTCCACTGACTTCTCACCCTGTTCCCTTTTTTTTTGGAAAGCAGTCAGTGACCAGCCGGGAGAACTGGCCAAACCCCAGAGTGCTACTCAGATTTATTTTGTCTCCACAGCTGCAAAGAAGCTGTTACCATGATTTCCTTGCTGCATGGCAAGCCTGGAAACTGAAGAGATCTTTCTTTTTTCCTAATCAGAACTTCTGTGCTGCCAGTGTAATAAGTATCTTCTCTTTTTTCTCTTCTCTCTGGGTGACATCAGTGCTAGTAGAGGCAGTACCACTGTCTTGATGAGCCCTGTATTTAGACTGCAGAACAGTTTGGTGTTCTTTGGTTGTTTCTACCATGAGTCTTCCCTTTTGTTTGATAGTTGAAGAAGAAAGGTTTTGGATTTCAGTTGGCACTTTGCTTCTGAGTTTTCTCTGCAGCTCTGTCTCTCAGGTTGCTGAGCAGAGCTGTGTTGCAGCTCCCCCAGCCATGGACCCTATCAGTCCTGCAGCACTCAAAGCTGTTTCTTATAACTTCATATCAAAACCTACAAGCTGGGATCAAACTTCATCTGAAGAAGACGGAAGTCTATTTTCAAAATTCAAGCAAATAAACAGAATCAAATAGACTTTCTGCTAGTAATTCAGATTGTATTATTCACATTGCAGATTCCATAAAAGCAAGTATAGATTATTCATAACCAAATACATTCTGTAAACATCACTGCCCCTCACTGAAGGAGGCATGGAGTGTTGCTGACTTCTTAAGATCAGGAACCATCTGTTTACATAAATGCTTCTGGCTACCTCTTTTGGGACATTGCTGTTGTTGCTTAGGGCTGATTTTAGGGCAATTCTGTCCTGTGCCTGTTTTGTCAAGGGGGCCAAAGCAACATCTGACTTCATTAGCTGTAGTTCTGCCTTTTTGTATTCTGATCAGGCAGTAGTGGCAGCTCCTGGCTCTGTGTTCATACTTGTGTGTTCATACGAATGTTTAAAAGTATGGGGGGCTGCAAAAGTGACTGAGGGAAATCATCTAAAAGCAGGCAAAGGGGAAGAGAGTCAAGTGATCAATTCTGCAATGTACTTATTAGATAATAACAGAATTGAGCCAAAAGATTAGTCTAGAAGCAGACAAAAGGGATGTAGAGTCAAGTGACTGATTCTGCAATGGGCTTGTTAGATAAGAGCAAAGTGGCACCAGAGGGCTGATGGCACTTCTCTGGCCTGAAAGAATGGAAACATTACTTGTCTCAAAGTTGAATATTAATGGACAAACCTCTTTTGTGTAAATCAATAAGTAGGTAGGCATTGCATCAGCAGCTCAGATGATTCAGTTTGCCCATGTGAGATTTCGATTTCCTGCCACAAGTGAAAAATAAGAGCAAATATTGTGTATTAGTCACATTAATTTCATACCTTGCATATTAGAATAGCTAAGCAGGCAGTGGAGAGATGCAGTGCAAAACAATATAGAAATGCAGGAGCCAAGAGAAGTCTTATATCAGCTTTGATGCTTATAAGAAATGCAGTGGATTATTGTAGATATAATAGGCATTTATTTAAAGTAAAAGTTTTTTGAAAGTCTTCTTTAATTCTTATTCATGAAAGCTGAGTAGCTGAGGCTAAGGAAGCAGAGAAGACCACCAAGTTAGTGAACTATTTGAGACTAAAACAAAATGCTTTCATCACTCAGCAAGACCTTTTTCCTCAAAACCCACAAATGACAAATGGGCAGGTCATACAGTCTCAGTGATTTCATTTCCACATCAAATAATGATGTGCTGTGGTTAGTGTGTTTCTGTAGTGATGTAGTATTATTTGAAGCCTGGTGAAAATGCTGCTCTTTGGAGGAAGATGATGAGTTCTTGGACACTCAAAAAACTTCTACGTTTTTGCACCTGTTTTGGGTGAGGAAAATGCAGATTTGTGATCTCTTGAAAGATGTCACTCTTGGCCATAGGAAACTGATGCTCTGTGATATCTCACTGTAGTAGAAAGGTCTGAAGGTTTTGCTTGGTACTTAATGAAGTACCTCTAAAATCAGCTTTAAAAATACTTTTTCTTTTTTTACTTGCTCTTCCTCTAAGCTGTGTTTTTTGTGAGTTTTTTTAATCCAATTTACAGCTTAGGTCTCACAAACCCTAAATCTAGTAATCTGTCAGAAATTATTTTCTTGTGTTTTCTTACAAACACACATTACAGTGCAGTGAGGGAAGGGGACTCAGGACTGAAAACCTAGCAGCCATTTGAAAAATTAGCTGTGTAGCTTGTCATTTTTTTTGCTATTTGAAACTGCTCTCGTGTTAATGGATGTCCTTTATACACATGGGAAATAGGACGGTGCTGTGTTTCTTTCCAGGAAAAAAATCACCTCTTTGTTATTGGAACTGCATCGTAAATATTTTCACTTTTTGTTATACGTATAGCAAACACTTTAACAATAAAACATATTCTAAAGCCTTTTAGTTGGTCTGGATTTTCATGAATGTAAAACTAAGACAGCACTTCAAAACATTCCATGTACCTGTTTGAATTTCCAGAAGCGGATGACAGTGTTGAGGTTGGACTTTGGGGAGTGTAAGCGTTTTTGAAATGTAATTGCTGGTTCAGTTTCAGTCCACACATATTTTTATGTGCTGTATAGGAAATTTTTCTGTGGTGTTTTTTGTTATGTGGTATGACAAGTAGTCCACCATGAACTTTTTCAGTAGTATTGGAGCCAAAATAAGTTATTTAATTAATTGATTGACACTTGGATAATTTTTCATTGCCTTTACTTCATCAAGTTGTATCCTGAAACTCTTCTTATAGGTGTTTGACATCTCAGCTAATTCTGCTAATAGTGCAAATACTCAACAATAGTGGAATAAGAAGCACTTCAGAGCACTATTGGAGTACAACTTCCCGTTGTCCAAACACCCATCAATCCATTTGAGACGGATTTCCAGTAAAGGTTTTGCTTACATGAGGCTCATTCTGCTAACCCTGACTTCTTGCAGTGGCTCTGAGCTGTCTTGTGGAAATGAGCTCAGTGTGCACTGTGTGCATTTCTCACTTGGATGTATTAGGTCCCAGCACAACAGGATTAAAAAAGGTAGCAGGTTTTGTAGGTCCTGCCATCCCTGTTGGTTTTCCCTTCTTGGATTTGATGGGAAGAATTCACAGACCAGATTGTCTTTCATACAGAAGAGAGAGTACAGAAAAGTTACAACGGTAAACAAATGCTTGCCTGAAACAAATGGAAAGCAGTTTTGCTAAAGACTAAATCATATGTGCAGTTAGACTCAAATTTGGGACACTCTGTTGTGTTTTTTAAACCAGCCAAACAAAATCTAAGTTCAAAAGGTACTTCCACTGAGGAGTGAGGGGGAAATCAGTGCTGTCTGTTGGATGAAAACTTGAGAAAACATTGTAGCTGCATTTCAGGAAGCTTAAAGACCTTTATGAAATGTAGTGCTTGTCAGATTGATTAATTGGTACTCAAGCATGTTCTCCTTTTATCCTTTGAAAATACAGCTGTCGTGCTTTGAGCTCAGAAAGAACAACTTAAAAAAGCTAGTTTTCTAATATACTGGTTTTCTAATATGCCTTTCTGGTAGTATATATAATCACAACTTGTGTTGCTGCTCATGCATGCTGTTTTCATCACTCTCAGGGTCACACACATGCAGAAGGACTGCACAAACACATGAATTAGACTCTGCAAATGGTTTAAGCGTGGATCTGTGTTTCCAGGAAGACTCTCTCTCCATGCATGTTGGTAGGACAATGGGAAATGGTTTTAAACTGAAGGAGGGTTGATTTATATTAGATACAAGAAAGACATTTTTGCAATGAGAGTGGTGACACACTGGAACAGGTTGCTCAAAGAGGTGGTGGATGCCCCATCCCTGGAACTGTTCAAGGTCAGGCTGGATGGGACTCTGACCAACCTGATTTAGTTAAAGATGTTAAAGGGGCATTGGATGAGATGACCTTTAAAGGACCCTTCCAACCCAAACCATTCTATAATTCTATTATTTCAAGTTGTTCCAGGTATTAAACTTGTGGTTTGCGTCTCTTTGCCTTGAAGAGCATACAGCTCAGATTCATCAAATTGCATTTCTCTGCACTCTTTCTTAAAATACAGTTTGGCATTACAAAGCAAGTACACAAGTGGACAAAACTGCACAGATACCTTTGTCCTTCATGTGACTTTCAGAGGATCCAACTTCACTAATGCAAGGAAAGCGTTAAACTCCAGGAAAGGCAGAAGTGGAAAAGTTTGTACTGGAGGCTTGTGGTGCTACTTAGGGAAAGAATGCACTGATAGGCAGTGAAACAGTTTCATGTCTTGCATTGGTTTTTTGATGTTTGTTCTGTTAATCTGGTAGTTGCATACCCACTGTTCACTGAGGGCCAGCTGAGAGGACTAGGAGCAGCTCTTCTTACGATTGTGTCTTTTGTCCAGTTTTATTGTAAAGAAGCTTTTGTAATGCCCCAGAGCAAGGAAATGTCATCTCAAAAATGGAATGACTAGTAATTGAAACAGGTTTATTAGTTGCTAAATTCACACCGTTCTATTTTTAGTGTATTTACGAGCATTTTGTTATAATAAAAATAACACTTGAATATGGAGTCTTAGAAAAGACCTTTAAAAGGAAACAAGGTGGTCAGAACTAATGTCAAGTGTTCTGGACAGCAGCAGCAGATCAGAGAACAAATGAATAAATTATAATCACTATTTTAGAGAAAGCTTATAAATGAGTCATGTGGTTGCTGCAGTGACTGTAGGCATTTAGGCATAGATGGATGCAGTGACATTAGTAGCAAATACGTCTTTCTCAGTTTTATTAATTGACTTAAATTGGAGCTGTGCAGTGTGAAGATGGCAAAAATACAGGGAAGCTAAATTATGCCTTTCAGTTAGTTGTTTTTAAGCTCTTTGACATTTGCATTTATCTCCTGTTTTAGGACAGAGGAGAATCTGTTGCCAGTGTTGTTTTGCCAGTTTAGCAGACACTTTGACAGAAGTGTGTGCTGACTCCAGTCTTTGAATTTAAGGCAAGGTGGTGTTTGTAAACCCAACACTTGGGCATTGTCTTTGTTATTGGGCAGAAGGGAAGAAATACATGTATTGCCCTTGAAAAAATGTGTGGCTTTTGTTTCTTTGTGATGGAATTATGTTATGCTGCTTGGTGTGGGGAAGGTTTTGTGCCAGACTGGAGAGTCTCCATTTCTTTGTGCAGATATTGGTAAGAGTTGTGAATTAGTTTATCTTTGCCATTTAATGAGATTTCTGGTAAGAAAAGCTAAGGACTAAGCATTTGTTAAGTGTTCAAAGGTTGACTTAACTTTGTTTAAGTCTAAAGCTATTGGTAGTTTTATTTACAGTTTTATAACCAAATGATAATTCTTTTCCTGTTCATATACGCCGCTCTGCTGTTAAGTTTGGGTGAAAATTTGTTCTCAGGAAAACTTCACATAAGTGCTTGTTATTTTCTGCTCTGAATTGATCTGCTTACCTCATTTGTGGTAGGAAGCAAGAAGGTTGCAGATGGTTCATGGAAACAAAAATACTGATGCCAAAGGGTTGGAACTTTCACAAAAAAAGAATTCAATTTTTTTTTTCATGCTGCAAAGAAAGACCTTCCTTAGTGATGATAACACTGGATTAAATTGTATCTTGGTCTTTGTCATGTTTATGAACAGATAGTGTTCTAACTCTTAGCAGTCCATTGTGTTTTGTTATATTTTATTTTGCCACTAGTATCTGTCTAGCTACAGATAGATTCACTACTGCTAGTCAGGTCATAGCTGGGATACATAAAAGCATCCTGGGGAAAAAGGAATTAGTGTGGCTGAAGCAGATTCCTGTGGTGTTTTCTGGTTTCATACTTTGTGAAATGCGTGCTGTTCAAGTGAGCTTTAAAATTTACAATCAGGTCTTAAAATTGCATTACGTGTCACTAAATAGTCATTGAATGTCTAATTAGAAAAGCCCCTTTAACTCACGTGAGTAGTTCTCCACCAAAGTGGAGTTACCTTTTTCTTTTCTGTGTAGGCAGCTTTATTTGAAACAAAGCCTTGGAACAGCAGCTGGGCACGGATTGCTCTCCCCCAGCCCCCTTAGTCTTGGGATGGTTTTTTAAGGACTGTATCTCATACTGGACCAATAGAGACTTTTACTTGGGATAGTACTTCAAACTTAATGACTCTTAACATTTTTCTTTGGGAAGTGCTTTTTTTCAAAACAAGATTAGAACTCTGCCTTAATAGGAAATAAGTAATTTTTATACAGTATGCAAATTTTAATACAGTTATTGTTCACTTGTCAAACTTGTTTTTTCAGCTAGTATTTTAATTTTAAATATATTTTATTTGTGCCTTAGGAATAGAAAATTCTGTATCGTTTTGAGTTGAGAATCAAATGGTAATACAGATAACTTCTCAGTTTTTGAAATTTGACCTGGAGGTTCCTGTCTGTAATGCATGAAATCAGGTGAAGCCCTTTTCCAGGTCCTATTGCTATGAAGCAGTTGCTTGTTTGTATAAATTGAATGAACTTTTAACTTATCCCTAGGTTTTGTTCATCTCTTTCCCTAGCAAAAAAACCTGAGGAAGTTTACATTCCTAATGAAAATGGCTGGCTTGTAACTTTGTTTATGGGCATTAAACAGAATTTACACAGGTTTAAGTAGGTATTTTATGTTGTTTTGATCTTTCTCTGAATGAGACAGTGAGACAATGTTTTTAATGTGCACAAAAATAAATACAGTTGGAGATCTGAGAACTCTCTCAGTGATAAAAAAAAAGGTAAACATCAGTGTTACAGGGAGGTGCCCTGCAGAATGCTCTGGTAATTCTCCTTTTTATAGCCAATATGAAATCAAAGGTTTCTTTGCCTTCACAGCTTCAAATAAAGCTGTTTCTGCTGGTTGCCAGTTCCCATTCTAGTCTGTCTCACAGCATAATTGTAATTAAAGGTGTGAAGTTCAGTGTTTTCTGTGTAATAAATACCTCAGTAAGTCTGTAAGAAACTGAGAAATGAGAAAAGTTGTGGTTTACTGATACTATTAATTACAGTCTTCAGCAAATCTAAACATGCCCCTCTATTTACTGTGTAAAATCTAATGGACATGAATAGAGAAGATAAATGAGTATTTGATAATGCACAGGATGCTCAAGAGAACTTGCAGTAATATTCATCAGTGGTGTAGAGACACATCACATGCTTGGCACATCTTTTGAGTTTACTGAAAGAAAATCTTCAAAGGGAGGGTGTTATTGATGCCTTATAAAACCAAATTTTATTACAGATCACATTTTTGGGGGTCACATTTCTTTTAATGCTTGCAGCATATGAGTAAGGATGATGAATTACAGAGTTGTTCTTGTTTTGTTTTATCTGGCCAGGAGTTAATTTCCCTGCTCTATACAACCTTTTAATGTTTGCAGTACTCGTGGTAGAAGAGCAGTGATGTCTTTAATGTGCAGTGTCTTTGTTCAGACTGGTTGTGTTGTCAGTGCAGCTACCGAGCACAGTGCGGGGGGTTGAGTCCTGATATATTGATAGTGGTTTCTTTGAGCTTCTGAGAATTTTGATACAGACTTTAGAGGCTCTGTTGCTCTTTCTTCTCCTGATGAAATTCATTTGGCTTTAGGCATTTACAAGCTGAATTCAGGAATTACTCTACCCCTTTGTCTGTCAGGGAGATCCTGAAGTACCATCAGAGACCTTGTTTAAGCCATTGTGGTGTTATTTGTGTTTTCATGTAAGGACCAAACATTCAAACTGATATAATTTAATCATCAATTGCCTTGTCTTCTAGACTGTGGTTCCATTAGGAATTAAATTATTCTCAATGGCCCTCAGAAAGGGGCTAATAATGTACACAGTTGTAAATATTTACTTTTTCTTTTTAACAAGCTTTTTAATGCATTCCTGCAGCTGGGACACTTCGCAACAAAGTTAACAACACGAACTTCCCTGGTGAAACATTAAATCTTCAAGTCATTAGTTCTGGTCAAACATGCCTTGGAGTTGTTTCTTGAGGAGTTTAGATGTAAAAAAAAATCCCCTCATTGGCAGAACGAGGTAAGGAGGGTGTATCAGATAGTGTAGGCATCTGATGTTGGGTCTTCCAGGAAACATTACTTTTTTAACTTGTTTGTTTGATTTTAATTTTTTTTTTTTCATTTTTTAATATGAAAGTTTCAAACTTGTAACTTTTCTGTCATCTGTGTTGCAACTGCAGATGAGTGCCCAGAGGAAACCAGAGGTATTCAGAATGGTAAAGGTGTGCATGATGTGTTGAAAAACATCACTGTGGCAAATAGCACCTGGCTTTGCAGTCATTTTGAAAACTTAATATTGACACTCTGTAAGTTTATGTATTTATCTTTGTATGAATGTTGAGGTTTATTGCAAAGTTCTTCAAATAAATCTTCTGAAGAGAAAAATACTGTAGAACTCCTCTGTCTTTAAAATGCTGACACTTTTATATAATGTAATGCAATCTGTAAAGCTTTTCTCTCTTGTTGATGTCGTAAACCAATATATTATAGCCCCTAAGAGGCTCTGCTGATTTAATGTAATTTTCTTTGATTCTGCTGTCTCTGACATTTTTCAGGATGCTGCTGGCAAGTACATGAGTTGAGCAGACACAGTTAAAAAGAGACTTAGTTGCAAATACTTATTTAGGCTCCAATTTTGGTCACATTTGGGCTCACCTCAACTTCCTGGTAAAATGCTGGCTCTCTTCCCTAAATACATAATGTCCACTCTAGAAAGTTAAAGCAAATTTCAATGCTAAATACTAAACATAAACACTATGATTCTGTTGTGCTAATTGCAACTTAAATGGGTAGATATTTGGTTTGTGATCTGTCCTCTAGGCCTTTAATTTTCTTTTTTCAGTGTATTTTAAAGTATTATAGAGCAAACCTAATGACAGGATCAGATTTATCTTTCACTGAGGGTATGCAAATGTTCTATAAAGTGATGAGAAAGGCTGAGAAGAGAAAGGATGCTACTCAGATATGCACACAGCCCTGACACACCAAGCTTTTATCTTTTAAAGGACAAACAGTACTGTGTTAAAAAATAGAAGTTGAGCTTTCAATGTTGACTACTTACTGCTTTCAAAAAATTGAGAAAGTATCAAGTTACCCTCAAGTTACATTGCTCATTGGTTGTCTTCCTTACAAGGTGGGCTAATAATAGTGAATCCTTTGCCTGCTTATTGTAGTTAAATTGTCATCATTCCTTCAAACGGTTTGCTAGAATTCATTTCCAGATGACCTGAGGTAGTTGTGCTCATTAGGCTTAAAAAAAGGATTTCTCATTTTTCTGATTCATGGATTGCTTGTTCACAGAAAACTTTTGTGTGGATTCCCCACCCCCTGGGGAACTTTAACATGTTTTGACCTGCAGGCTCGAATATTTGTTAGTCACAGTTGAGTATTTTTCCTTGTAGAGACTGCTAGGAAGTATATATTTTTAAGTTAGTTATAACACAGTTACATGTAAGGAAACGCCCTTGGGATGGTATTACATCTCAAATATAGGCAACAAAGACAGGCCTTAAGAAGTTTTTTCCTAACATTGATCTGTTGCTGATGAATCTGTCCCACTAACTGTATGATACAGGGAAACACATATCCACACCTGCAGTATCCACCTGCCATTTGTAGATTAAGGACCTGTGCTGTGCTGCTCTCCTGCAGCAACATTAAATGAACAGTGGGGAAACAAGAGAGCTCTTGAAAATCATTGCTGTGGTATACGTGCTTGTTCTTTTATTTCCTGCTTGAATTGCTTGGAAGACTTTCCTTGTGCAATGGAATGGAAAAAATGACTGAGAAGGTTCCATGTAGTTGTATTTTGAAATTACCAGATCAGGAATTTAACATGGGGATACCACTGTGATCTTGCACATCATGAACCACATTTGTTTTCGCGTCTTTTTGGCTGCAGCTATTGTTGCCATCTGTCTGGTTCTCCACATAGCTAAGTGTGATAACCCTTACTGGAGATTTCAGGCACGAGAAACACCCTCATGTGTTATTTCAGTACCACAACTATTCTAATACTTCTTCTGTGCAAGTGTGGTAAGTGACCAAGCTGAAAAACGCAGAGCTTCTCACTGTTCCAGAAAAGCTGTGGCCATTTTTCTTCATATCCTGCTGTTTCAAGTTACATGAGCAAACTTCTGTGTACCTTTGCAGGGACTGATAGGAGTAATCTTTGCCTAGCAAATCAAGGCTGTGATGCTTTTATCTTCAGCCCTAAGCTTCACAGGATTCAGCTGGCTGTTCGAACCTGATTGTTAACTTATGGCAAAAGCCACAAGCTCAAAGTAAATTAAATTCTTTATCACCTTGGAAAAGAAATTAATGGAGAGAGGCTCATAGTCCTTTTCACATGGTATGAGCAAAGTGTTTGTTACATGCTTGCTAATGCTTTCATCTCTAAAGCTGAAAGAATTTTTACTTTTGAAAAGTGGAAGCGAGTCCTTAAAATTATGGCAGTCTGTGCTATGTAATCTGTTCTTCAATCACTTGCTCTGATAGTCTAATTTAATAGTTTGAAAACATGTAAGCAAGATTCTATCACTGCAAAGAGTTTCTTTATTCATCGATTTGGAATGTTGTGTAAGATTTTTGTGTTCTTTGTATGCATTGCTTTGGGGCAAGGACAAGGAAAAATCTCTTCCTCTAGGTTTTTTTCCCTTCCTTGTTTAAGAGTCGTAATATAATCCATTGCTATTTCTGTGCAATTCATCCATGAACTGCAGTATCAAAGCTGGGTTTTGATGGATGAGTGGAATAAATTGCGGTCTTATGAAAGACAACTCTATTGTTGTGAAGTTGAAACTTTCCCTCTTCATTGTTTTGCTGACACAATATGGGCACAGCTCTTAGAAAATGAAATTTTAAAATGGCTGTGATGTACTTAGCATTTTTTAAAAATGTATCAGTCTCAGAACAGTGCACTGGTTTTTTTCCTTTCCTTAATATGTATTTGAAAAGTGAGTTTAATGGTATATAAACCTGCACAGTGTGACTGAGTCCTTTTCCTCAACGCTTTCAACACCTACGTAGTCTTTTGAATATTGCCCAAGTGTTTAATGTGCTTAACAAAGAAAGGAAATTCCCATATGTAATATGTACCAAGTCTGTCTTGTGTAGAAGACAGCCTGGATTCTTTGGTGAGTGTGGGAAGCTGTTACCTTTCCACTCTTCCTCTCCTATCTTTGTAGTACAAGACCTGGTGGGAAGGAGTTGCCTGAGCTGGGGACAGCTCTCTGGAGGAATTCACATTGAATGAATGGCTTTTTGAGCAGCAGTGTATGCCATTAGGTTGACCTGAAAGGTGTGTGTGTAGGGAGGGTGTTGTAGCTGAGCAGGTATTGTGGTAGGAACAGACGTGCCCTTCAGTGCTGCTGCTCCATGTGCACCTTCAGTTGGGGAACTTTAGACTTGGGTATTATCACATCTGCAAAACTTGTGTACTGTAACTCAAGAGACATATTAAGAATTTGTGATTATTTTTACCAATAAGAAGACTCTGCATAGAGGGGAAAGGGTAGGGAACTGGGTACATTCTCTGGTTGGTAGGGGTATGTGGATGTCTGTATGTTGAGTGGAGAGAGAAAGATGTAGAACACAGAAATTACTTGTAACATGACTTAGAGTACTTCGGTTTCTGATTTTAGTGCCTTTGCTTATTCTGGTGCCCCAGATGACTGAATGTTCTTGTTTAGTTGCAGTTCACTGAGGAGGACTAATGAGATGTGTATATGTGTGTGGGTGTGTTGAAGTGGAGGTGAATGTGCACCTGAGGAACACAAACCAAACCAATGAAACAAATAACAAATACCCCCAAAACCTTGAACAAAGAAGTCCCAGTTAGAACACTTCTTTTCAAATTAATCTTGAAATTTTAATTTGAGCTGCTGATGGCTATTCTTTTTAATACAATAATCTCAAAATTGTTCTTGGGTGCAGATGTGTTTAGGGAGTGATGGGCAGCAGCCATTTCTAGTGGCACCAGCTCCTCCATATCCAGCCCCTGCCCTCTCCCTCTTCCTCTCCCTGCCCCAACTCAGCTGAACAAGGTGGAAGAGCAGCTGCAGTTGCTACATCACCCCAGCCAGCAGGACTGTGCTCCCCCTTCCTTCAGGGTCCTACACAAACTGGTGAAGACAAGATAATCATGACAATGGCTTGTGCAGGTTGAGAATGGGGGAAAAAAGCTGGCTTTGCTAGGGATTTATGTAGAGCAGGCAGCACCTGGACCAGTAGGGGCTTGTGTGTGGAATTTTTCAACAAATGACTAGTTCCAGGGAAGTAACTGGATACTGAGGGAACATTTGTTGGAATTGAAACATAAGGAGTGTGAGAGGGTAAGCTGGATGATGTTTTTAAGTAATTTTTTTGTAACCTGGAGTGCCCGTGGTTTTATTTTTTTTTGAGGTATGATAATTTCAGACTGTCACAGGTGGGAAACGTGCCAGGTTTTAGACACTATAGGCATTTAGGACATTCTGTATTAAAAGTGTGTGTATATTTCTGAATGTCAACTTACAGATATGTATACATACGTAACTGCGTTCTGCCATCCCAAATGGAAACAGCAAAGACTTTCTGCCCTTGGCCTCTGCAGTTTATAGAGGGGTGCTGGGGGACTGCTAATATTGCAATTTAAAATTTCTTAGCTTAGTCTCAAGCTTAGTCTCTTTCAAACAGAAAGACAGGTCTATGTCCTTTCAGCTCTCCAAATGACAGAAAAGCAGAAGTACAGGCTGCTGGAAATGAAGGATTTCAGTGCCTTTGTGGGAAAGCTCAGAGACAAAAGAAAACGTGAGGCTCTTTGCTCCAAGGTGTGTGTGTGAGGAACCATAAGATTAAAACAGGTTTCAGCTGGAGCAGTTTTCTCTACCCCAGGTCACTTGTTTCTGAGCCTCTCCCCAATCTTGCACCAGCACAACTGTTTGCAGCTGTGTGGTGAACTGGGTAAGTGAACCGGCCTATTTTGTTACCCAGGTGTCTCTCTTGATCTGGTTTAGACACTGTGGCGACTCAAAGTCTGATGTAACCAGAGGAAGAAATTGTATCCAGAGCAGCCTGGGAAAGATGCACCACTGAAGCCGATGGGGAGCAAAGCATTACTGTCCCTCAAACAAATAACAAAGTTATTTACTAATATGAGGTGCCAAAAGATTTTCTGATTAGAAGGAGATGGGGTCTAAGAAAGATCAAAAATGAGTGACTCAGAGCTAAGTGAGAATTCTGTTTCAAATCCCCAATCTGGTGTTTTTTTGTTTCATGTAAAACCACTTTATTCATCTTCCTCCTCTCCCTTCCCCTTGAGGTTTTTAAGTCTGTACTCCTGGTCTGAGTTTGACAGTTTGAGGCAGAACACTGTAGACTGAATAGAGTTGAATTAATGACTTTAGAAATAGATTTAGACTAGGCTCTGCAAATTTTAATTGAAAACTACTACTAGTTTTTTTTATATAAACATGATTTAAAACTATGTTAAATCGTGTGGTGATGTGTCATGCAGGGGGAGTTTATTTTCTGCCTCAGATGAGATTTTTATGAGGATAAGCATGGCTTGAGTGCTGTATAGATAATGAGAAGCATTTGAAAGAAAATGGAGCAGTCTTTTAAGACACGAGGAATGTTTCACACTGTTGCAGAGAAGGGAGAACTTGTAGCTCATCTGTGTGGGCTGTAGTGAAAAGTGTCACATCTTCAAATCCATGTCTGATAGCAATGCTCGTAATTCTTCCTTGGGTGTGGAATGAGAGTTTGACACCTCCAGAACAATGAAAAGCAGGAGGAAAGCACTGTGGTTGTGCTTCACACTGCTCTGCCTACACTGTTTTGATTGAAATTTTGCCTTACACTGTGAAAGGAATTCACATGTGTGGGAGTGTTTCTGACAAATACATGTCTAATTTTGTTTGTAGTAATAACAAAGGCATTGCACAAAAGGGTGATCTCTATCCTAATTATTATTTAGTTATACATGTGGTCTTTGTAGAGCTGTAACTTATAACAGGAGTTTTGGGTTGCAATAGACATTGCAACAGTTTCTTTGTAGGCATATTACTCATAGACTGGATGGAAAAAGTATTCAAGAAAACTGGAGAAAGCACCCTTTGCTTCAACAGGAAATAGCTTTAATCACAGCTGAGCCTGTTTTTTCAGTAGCCTCTTTTCCTGCGTACTGTAAGAGAAGGGAACTGCTGTAGCATAATTGCCTTTTTCTGACTATTATTAATGATATTCCTTACAGCAGTAGTGTTCAGGGACCATGGTTGACTGGCATCTCATGGTGTGTGTTCCACGCAGATATGGGACACAACAGAGGGGGATTTACAGTGTTTAACTTTTTGGGTTTTTGGTTGGTGTGTGGGGTGGGGTTTGTTTGTCTGTGGTTTTTTAAGCAGTCTCCTTTATGCTTTGGAGATTGTATGTTTCAGACAAGAGATGCTCAGCTGTCATTAACAAACTTCCACTTGTTTTTCTTTCTACAGGAGATGATAACAGAGTCCACTCCGCTCCGCTGCAGGAAGCTCAGCAATCCTGACATCTTTTCATCTGCTGGGAAAACCAAACTCCATCGTCAGCTAAGCCAGGATGACTGCAAGCTACGAAGAGGTAGTTTGGCAAGTTCTTTGTCAGGTATGCCATTTTGTAAAGACAATGCTCATTAGTATTAAAGATGCAGCATTACTTGTTGGTGTAATAAAAGATACTGGTAAGTCACTTCTTAAAGCTAGAGGTGACCTCTTGTTGGTAGGGCATACAAAATTTTATGTAAGAGAAAGATGCAAAAAGAAATATTAGTAGAAAAGAGTGAAAAAGGGAGTCTGAATTTGGACTGAAATTATCCATATTGCTGAGTGAAAAAGGAGAATCTAAGATTTAATGGGCAAAGTTAAAAGAATGGAGTGGTGAAATTTTAGGCAATGCAGTGATGCATTCTTGGCCCTTTTAACATCAGCCCTGAGTGTAAGCTTGCCTAAGCTTGCCTACTTTGCCATATTGTTTCTTACTGGAAAGCTGCCTTTCACATCAGATTCAAATTATTATTTAGTTTCTTTTTGGCTCGAAAAGCCCTGTGATTCAAAGTAAAGAAACCTTGCTTAGTAACTGGAGGCTTTTTCAGTTTGTGTAAAGTTTAGGTTTTTTCCTGAACACAGTATTCAGTCTTGTCAGAGATTTTAGTTGGTCGAGTTCAGAACCATGGAGCAAGTATAGGCTACTAATTAGCCAAAAAAAAAATGGACCAAGCTCAGTAGTTTTCTTTTTTACCAGAGGCTTTATCTGTGGGCTAGGGGATGATTTTTACAATTGCTTAAAGCTGGTATCAAAGTCTGTGATGCTGGAATTAGAGCATAGAGAGCTGCATGATCGGTCTAGAATGAAATGGCTGATATGCCTGAATGCCACTGTTTTTGTGGAGGGTTAACTTGCAGCCCATTTCCTCCCTAATTAGGACGACTGTTTGCTTATTTGCATGTTAGTGCAAGAACTACAAGAGTTGAAAACTGTCAGGTGGGAGGGGAAGAGGAAGAGGGTGAAACCACGTTTTTTGGCATCAGCATGGACTTGTGAAAACACATCCAGCCCTGGTCCCTCTGTCTTTTATCAGATGAAGATAAATATTTTCATGTTTGAGGTGTTAGGTGTAATAGAATTAAATAAGCAGTAAAGTATGTATGTTTTGTTTTGGTTTGGCCTTGGCTTAGTGTTTTATTTGTAATAAGTGGCTAGTTTCTGAAAAATGGAAACATTCACAATGTTTTGTATTCATGTAAGTTTGTTCTCCAAGGTAGGTTAATCACTAGGGGAAAACAGAAGTTTATGAACTACACAGCTGTTGGCTGAATGCAATGGCCCAAGTTAGTACCATAGTTTGCTTGAGTAGAGGAAAGCAAAATAAACAGGACGAAGCAGGAAAACTGCAAGTCCTGTTCTTTTTTTAAAATTGAATTTTCTGTTTGGAGATTCTCATTTCAGAACAAAAAATTCACGAGAGTTCTGTATTCTCCAGAACTTGTTGCTTCATCTTAATGACTTTTCAATTCACTACAGCGTGATTTGGGATGGAGTCAAGAGCCCCAACAAGATTGATGTGACCCAACTGGATAAAGAAAATGTACACCTAATTTTTCATAGAATCAAAAAAGTTTAAACAGTGTAGATGGTTGTGCATGCAAACTGATTGGCTGAGATTGGACTCTTGATGGGATTCTGTCCTGAATTCAGGTTTTGTGGAACTAAAAGGAGATATTGATAACTATATGTTATAGAGTCTTAAATAAAGTTGTTCTTGCTCTCAGGCACAGGTATTTTGAACTGTTAGATCATTCTATTATTTGACTTGCTATTTTAGGATATCCTTGTTAGTGCTGTACAGAAAAAACACAGCAATGTACATTTCTGTGGTTTTAGAACTCTGTTTTTAGAACATTATATTTGTACATTATCTTGAAGATGAACAAATCACGAAAATCATGCCCACAGCTGTAAGCAGCTTGAGTGGGACTAGGAAAAATGTACTAATATGCTGTGTCTCTGTTTATTAGCCAAAGTTGAGCCTCATTCTGTTGGTGTGTACTTGGCCCACTGCTCGTAACTGTCACAGAAAATTAATATAAACAAGTTAAAAAAAAGAAAAAAAAAAAAACACCAACCACCACTTCCACTCTCTGTCCCCCCACATCATAGCTAATCACCTTATATGACAGTCTTACAAATATTGCAGCCACTTTTATGGAATGAATGTAATAATTCACATCTAATTTTAGATTTCGATGAATTTGTAAAATAGCTTTCTGCCTCTGAGAAAATAAGTATTTTTCTACAGTACATATGTGATTAAAGGTGTAGATCTCTTCCTGCTACTTATTGTAAGAAATGTTTTAGTTCCCTGTGATTTCTGAGCATGTAATAATCCACTGAATGCAACTATCTTCACCATGCTTGGAAGGGGGTGTGTCATTTAGTCTCATAGTCTTAATTTTAAGGAAATAAGGTATTATCCACTCCCATTTTGCAGATGGTGAAACTAAAGTACAGAGGTTGACTGACTGAAGTTACAGGGGAAGTCATCTGGAAGCTAATAATTGAACCCAAATTCACAGACTTCTTCACTTATGTGTTTTTAACCACAAAAATATCTTTCTTCTCTTTTTTCTTTGTGAATGACACTGTACATAAAAGGAAGCTGTCAAGCTCCATGGAGTCAAAATGTGACCTACTTTGACTTTGGTTCTTTCTCTTTGTAGAAATTTACTGCTTGACATTTTTGAAAAAGGAGTGTTAATTTGACTAGAAAAAATGTATTGAGCAGAAAATATCCATCCATGGTTCAAAGCAAGACACTATTTAGACATGCACTATATTATGATTACAGCTGCATGAAATGTAGTGCTGGATGTTCTGGTGGTAGGAGAAGGTGGGGATATCCCAATGACTAAGCTGTTTACAATTAGGAATGCAATTTCATAAGAATTTTTAAAATGATACTAAAGAGATTTTACCTCTGTATAAGGCAGCAAATATTGTTTCCTTTTTAAGATGTGTAAATTATGAAAAGGTATAAAATGATAGAAGTCTGTTTTTACAAGGTTTTTGGATATCCCTATTATCTCACGATGTAAAGTAGATTTTTTTTTTAAAATCATTAGTTATCAAACATAATTAATTTACTGGTTGGGTGTTCTTGCAAGTTCTAACCTATCAAAATCTTGAGATTAGTTTTATTGTTAAAGCTTTTTCTTCACATGCAGTATTTGTTCTCAGCTTTGTACTTGAAACTTGCAAACTTGTTTAAAAACAAGCTGATGACATTTTGATTTTATTTTTAAAGGGAAACAGCTACTTCCCTTATCAAATAGTGTCCACAGTGGAGTGGGACAGACGATATGGCAGCCTCCTGGAGATACCTCAAACCTGGTCCGCATGAGAAACCAGTCTCTAGGCCAATCTGCTCCTTCACTTACTGCTGGTTTGGTGAGTCAGTCTGGCAATACTCGTGCAGATTTTGTGCTATAAAAAGTAATGTGATCCTATGCTTTAGTTTTTACCTTGTTTTCCCTGCTCATGCTCACTGAACGCAGCATTTTGTTCCTGGGGGGCATTCTATGATAGAGAGTGAATTAGAGAGACAATATGTTCATCCTGCTTTTGACACATCTGCTGCAGAGTTTCTTGTGTAATCAGTTTTTCTCAAATGAGGAAGTTTTGGTGTGCACCACTTACAGAGCTGCAGGTAACTGGATAAATTTATATTACACTGTAAGACTGTTTAGCAGCAATAACCCTTTAAGTAGAAGGGTATACCTTGGATATAACCTATAGAATTTTTTGGAGGGACCCTAGACAGTTTGGCACCACCAGACTATGAAAGGCAACTTAGTTCTTTAAAGTTCAAAAAGCCACGTTTTTGTGTTACAACTAATTTTGATTTCACAATGAAGTACTTGGTTGTGGCATTTTCAGACACATTACTATATTGAAATTCTTCTGATTTGATTTAAGTGTATTGTGTCTTAGTTTGGTGCCTGTTCAGTGTTTGCCTTAAATTTATATTCTTACCAGTGGTTCTAAATTTGACTGTATCAACATAAAGAGAAAATGCTCACATGAACTTGGCATGTAGCTATTTATCTGATGGGGATTAAAAAAAGTAGTGTGTTAAAATATAGGCCTGTTCTCTAGAGGCAGGCAAATGCCTTGAAGCTTTATAGCTTAAGTTAATGAAAATAACAGTGCTTTGAAACAAAGCATTAATTCTCAGATATTTAATTTGGAACACTAGGTTGTTGCTTAACAGCTGTGTGCAGCTCAGCAAGCTGCAGATGTTTGCGTGTTACAATTCTGCAGATTACAAATAGGATGTGCTTTCAGTTTGTCATGGCAGTGTTTGTGCTGTCTATCAAATGCTCTGATAGGAAACACAATGGCAATAAGTTATTTTAAAACAACAAACCAGAATTTTAGATAAGTAAAGCAGAGAAATTAATCTATAAATCCAGTATTGGTCCCTCTGTCATGATGTTTAGGTGCTGAGCTATCCAGTCACTGTCCTATCTGTGTATATTCCATGACAGGCTTGTATGTTCATTACAGTTGCAGTTAATTAAGCCTAGAAATGAAAAAATTTTATACAAAGTGGGCTTCAAAAGCAATGACTAAAGAGCTGGTCACAAGATGAACAGCTGATTAAGTGCAGTGAGTCCTGGGATCTTGGAGCTAGTTACACATTTGCAGCTGTTTTAATATGCTTGTGGTATTGAAATACATTTCACAAATTAGAATAGCAAAAGGTCTCTTGCCAGTATAATTAATCTTCTTTGAAGAATAGCTCTATTAAGAGATGAGTAGGTTCAGTAATGCAGAGTGTCATTTTAATATGCCAGCCTTGGCTGCTGGAGCATTTAATTTTTTTATTATTTGTTATAATATCATAGTTGGATAGCTAGAGAGAAGTGGAATGTAGTATGGGAAAGCCAGAATCCTCAAAGCTCTGTAGGTTGTTTCTGCTCCATCTTTATGGCATTGCAGGTATCAGTAGATTTCTTTTGCTAAATTGCTTTGCTGGCATTCAGTACTGTGGGTTTTTTTTACTTTCTAACCACTACTCATCCCACAGATTGTTTACTGTGCTTAAAGTGCATTCTTTTGCACTTTGAAAGTATTTGCAAAACAAAAAGATAAATTAACAATAGCAAATCTTCAGAAATTAGCTTGCAACTTCTGAAACAAGACTGATAGCTGGGCTACTTATCAGCAACGACTCCAGAACTGGAAATACATCAAATTCTGTCTTGCTAAACAATATAAACACAATTTACTGTTGGGCAGAATCTTTCCGCTCGCACATGTGTGGTAGTGTGGATTAATGTGTCTGCACAGCAGTTGCCATTAGATCCTTGACTTGAGAGAGAAATCAGGGCAGAGTGAATGTTGTTATTGTGGAATGATAGGTGTTGATCTCATCTGTGTGCCTTCTAAATATATGTGAGGGTTTCAGACGATGACCTTCAGCTCATCATCTACCCTTAAGATGAATGGCTCTGATCCTAGGAGATTGAATTCTGGTGGGCAGTGTCCTAGTTATGACTTTTAAATCCCTAAGATAGCTGAGGAAGTAATCAGAGAAAAAGAAATAAAGCATCACTGTGGGCACCTCAATGGTGTTTCCTGCTCTGAAGACCCAAACATAGTAAAAAATGTGGGTGCAGGGAATGCATATAGAGTTTGTGTTTAAGGAACAGAAGGGTAATTTTGGTGGAAAATATTTTGTAACTTAGTTTTGGGATTTCTTTATCCGAAATCTTACCCTGTTGTAAAAAGAGTTAGAACATACACTGCATTTTGAAGGGAGCTGATGTGAAAGATCAGGAATATGGATGCATTGTCTTATGAAGAAGGCATGAAGAGCATCAGGGTTTGTAAATTTTAGAAAGGAAAAGGAGCTTGTGAAGAGAAGGTTGTGATTGCTGTAGAGGAGGTAGATTGGGAGTGTCTTTCTTGCATTTTGGCAAAGAAACTCTGTGAATGAAATTGATTTCCAGAAGGGATGCTGTAAGGTGTTAGTATTCCAGGGTAGGGGCATTAATGGGTGGGCAAGAAATGATTTCCCCCTCACGTTTATCAAGGACATGTTGCTCAACTAGAGCACTGCACTAATGCTGAATACGTGTCTGCATTTGTGGAGAGAGATGAGGGGTTTTTGTTTGTTTGTTTGTTTGTGTGTGTCCCACCACCTCGCCCCTCACAGAGAGCATTTCAAGCACTGTGCTCAGGGTTTTGTGAAAGCAACATCTGACAGTGTGCAACCCACTAATTAGGACTCTTGTCTTACATGCATTGCTCACCATCTAATGCCTGGAAAAGGTTGAGATGTTCCAGGAATAAGAAACCATACATCTTTCTTCTGCCAACTGTGGCGATAGGAAAACATTTGAAGAAGCCTGACAGTGGAAACTTAGATATGTTTGTGAACGAGATTTTGAAACCTTTTTTTTTAAAATACTTACAAGCTTCAGTTTTCTGAAGTGCTCCCGGTACTAACTTGAAAATTCTGGTACTCATTGAACTAAAAAACTGAACATAATTTTTGAAAATGAGATTGAGGATTCCAGCTGGGTGGTTGCAGTTCTCTTTAGTGTAAACTTTCTTCCTTATATTCTGTACCACATGGGATGTGGTCACAGCCATTTTGTCATCTTCAGAGATGAAGGCTGCTGACTAAGCAGTTGGTGCTCTGTTAATCCTCTGGTGCCAGACGTGCAAGATTTCCTTGTAGGGTCAGTTTCGTTTCAAATGACTTAATGTTTTACATTTGCTTTCTAAGGTAATGGTTTAAACAAAATGAAACAGTTGCATATTCTTTCTGGTTGTACACAGTGCCAGATAGTTCGCCTTTCCCTGGTCTTGTTCTGGAAGAAATGGTTAAAAACCCAAGCCTCTTAGATTTTGAATAATGATCTGGAGAGCAGAAAGGCTCAGCTGCAAAGATTTGAAATTGCTAACAAGCTGAAGAACTTTCTGTGTTGAGTAACACTGAGCCAGTGATGCTGCCTATTGAGTCCAGCTGATTTATTGTGATTTATGTATTATTTTATTTATTATTAGTTCCCCAGAGCTGTGTGGATTAGGCAATACTGAGTGGAATGGGGAGAATGGGTCGTCCTTGTAATGTTGGGTCCTTGCCTTGGCAGGGAACCTGGTAACTGAGACAGACTTCACACTGTGTCATGTTACTTTTGATGTCCAGGTTGGGCTATGCTTTTTAGATGTAGGAGATAATATTGACTATTTATTTTCCCAACTTTTGGTCCTTTGCTTTTTAAATTTCATATCAGATATATTAGGAATTACATTAACTTCCCCTAGTACTGTATTTCCCCTGTGCAGGATGGTCTTCATGAAAAAGAAAATTCATAAATATGAGGAAGAGTGGCTAGTTGGCTGCAGGTCTGAGTTAGTGGGTGAGGCAACGTGGGCAATTCCCTTTGAATTCACGTGGAAGTGGAATCTAATGGTTGTGTTTTAATCAGGGGTCTGTGGAGCTGGGTTGCCATCTGCTGGTGTGCCAGGGGCTGGGGACAGGAATCACGGACTCCACGATCCAAGCGAGCTTTTGTCAAACATTTTTAGAGATCTTGGTAACTGTTGGTGATTTTACAGCACGGGTGTGTTATTTCTGGGACCGTGTCTCACGGGAATCACTTGCTATAATAACTGGCCGTCTCCTTTAGCTGGACTATGAGTTTGCTTTGTGTTGTAATGCCGTACCGTGGTTTGCAACATCACTTTCCTGGCAACAGCGTGATGACGGCTAGTTATGAATAAAATAAAATATATATTAAAAAAATACATATTACTTGGAGCCGGTTCCGTAAGCGGTTTGGAATTTTTGGGTGGGACGCTGTGCTGTGTTCCCGCCTGTGGCCTGGCGGTGGCGCTGCAGCCCCGGCTGTCCCACGGCAGGGCCGTCCCGGGGCTCCGGGGCCACCCCGGGCTGTGTCCCCGCAGCCAGAGCAGACCTGCGGTCGGTGCTCTTGGTCAGGAAATTAATCATTCAAAACGCCTGCTGAAGTGCAGTGGAACTGGAAGTTCCAGCTTTATACTCTGCTTCAAAACCCCCCCCCCTCCCGTTATAAATGAAAATTCTATCCCTGTGTCTCCTGCTTCGTCCCCAGTGCTTTAATGGATTTACTGTTCCCTATTTAGGATCTCTGCTTTGCTCAGGCACTCTGGTAGTGGCTGTTACTCTCACAGGGGTGAGGTCTCGGAAGGAACAGAGTTCGTAGTGACTGGCAGAGACCAGGTATGTGACCAGCAAACTACATATTAGTTTGCAAGGCACAATATCTGTTCTTCCACCACGCTCTCCACCTCTCTGCTCGATATGCTGGCAGCGAGGTGAGTGCATAGAGCTTTGATTTCTGCCTCCTCACAAAGGAATTAGATGTTATCTCTGTCTTTTTGTTGAAAAATACAATACTAGTTGGGGGACAAATCATTAATGCCAGTTGTGCATGGCACTGCTTCCTGCTGGTTGCCTGGATACTTATGATGGAAGCAAGCATTTGAATCTGATGGGAAAACTTCATTTACATTTGTGCTTTCTGAAACTGAAAGCTGCTCTTTTCCCAAAATATTTTGTCATAGGTAACTTTACTTATAGTTTGCATTTTAAGTGGTAGCATGTTGACTGTTTAAATGTTGCTCAATATAACTGAGAGTATTTTTGTTTAAGAATAGTCATTAAAGGTGTAGTTGATACAGGCCATAAATTGTTTCAGAGAGTAAAGAACTTTCAATCCTTGGCTATACAAGTAGGATTTAATATTTTTATATTGTTAGTAGACAGCGGAAACTATGGCTGCATGAATGAATAGATTTTATTACTATATGAAGGCATGGAAATTGCATTTTAAATTGTCAGTTGTAATTGCAATAACCTGAGATGGCAAGTAAGTGAATTTCCAAATTAAGACCATGTGTGAAGTCTAAGTTTATGCATACTAATTAGACACTTGCATTTGCATACACTGCAGAGTCTGTTGGTGAATCTTTGAGAGCTTGGGTATATTAGCAATTTTTGGAATTTGGACAGGGCTTGAGGAAGAAATAGGGAACAAGTTCTAGTCATTGGGCAGTATTTAGAGTGCTTGCAGGGACTTACCTTTGTCACACCTTTCAAGGTGTCTCTGGTAGGAAAACAAAAAACGCATGTGCTATAATTGTGTGTTTTCATGATAGATTCATGACACATGCTTCACAGTGGCATCCAAAACTGATAGATCTAATTGTTTTTTCACTAGGCAACTTCATGGTGCATAATTAATGTAAAGAACAGGAAATAATTGTGATAAATTCTGTACTGAAGTTATATGCACTCTATAGTGCATATTACTTAAACACAGTCAGCATCTTGCTCTGAAGAAACTTCAGCATATTACTTAAACACAGTCAGCATCTTTTTACTCACTTCAGTTAAGTGAATTCCATTTTGGAGTGGACTCATTGGCTTGAAGGAGATTTTCATATTTGAAAGAAAATTTGAATACCCTTCTGTGTAACCTGAGGCTTGTCATTGTAGGAAATATGAATTCATAAAGCTTGCCTTGTGATAATTGTTAGGCACTAGACTGTCAGTTTGAATGATCGCAGTTCTCATTATCTTCAGATGCTGCATGTTATTTTTTTTGTCTGTGAATATGTTGAATTGATTTTTGGCACATGCAGTCAGTTCTCTTCCTGACAGCAGCACTATTGTAGGTGTAAAGTTAGATACTGCTGTAGTGTGCATGGAAAATTGGCTTCTTTGCTTGGGGAGCTGAAGGGAACTTAAAATGTAGTTATTCAGACTGTCTTGAACATGCGTTGTTGCTGAGTGAGGCTTTGTTTCATGAGTGTTGTTCTGTGGTTCTTAATGACCTATAGATAAAAACACTGATTTAGACAATAAAAGTTTTGGCTTTTAATTTAAAGCAGTTGAAAATTGCCTGGTTTATTTTGGTGATTTTTGGCAAATATTTCCCTAGAAAGGCTCTGTGATATGTCTTCATTTAGTGTTTTAGTACGACTGCCTTCTGTGTCTGGTAGTACTTCTTGAGACTGATTCCTAAGGTGTGATAATAGAAGGATTGGTCTTAAACCATGAAATAATTTGTTTGCCTAAGTTTCAAACTGCTTTCTTCCAGAAATACAAATGGTTTTGAGCTTTAGGACATTGACAATAATCCCCCGTAGCAGTTTGACTGAGCAAAAGCTTTGGAGATGCTCTGTAAATTAGTAGCCTAATCCTCTGTATTTGGCTGCTGTTTGTTGCTTGGTATGTTTTCCTGTACTGTGTCATTTTGGTTTATCCATGCTATGCAATGTGTTTTTCTAGCCATCCAGTTTCAGCCCCAGAGACACAGAGATTGGTTATTTTACCACTTGGAGAGCAATGGGAATACAGTGGTTTCTGTGCATCACCTCTGAAGAGCTGCAGCTCAGAATCTTTCCTAAGAGTAAATCTAAAATCCTTATTACCTTGAGATTACTAGGGGGGGGAGAGGTGAAATCTCTTGGCAGAGATAAGGGCAGCCTTGTAAGTGAAACACAGTACTAAAGCCTGAGACTTTGCAACAGTGCTGACATCTGAACTTTGATAAACTAAGATACAGAGAGGTTAAGTGCCTTGGCCACCACTAGAACCAAAAGTAAAGCACACCTCACAGACTTCCTGTAAAGTTCAGTTTATTAATGTTTGGCAGATGTTTGGAGCTCAGGTGGATGGTGCTGTGGAGTAACTTCCTGCTGCAGTCACTGCTTATAGTGTGCTGGTAAAATATTCTTATTTTTGATTGTATTCAAGATATTTACATTTTCAAGTCAATTGTTAAAAGCCGAGGCACACCATGATCTCTTACCTGGCTTTTCTGTGTTTTATTGCTAGCCCAAGCATTTTGCATTAATTGCAATTTTCAAACTCTTCCCTGATGGGAACTGCAGACTCTGTGCTGTGAGAACCTGAGGTATGAATTCAGAATGAGCATCACATTAGCAAGCTTGATTTGGAGTCTGTATCTGTACTTCCTATCTTTGTGAACAGAAACTAGGATAAATAAGGGTCAGGTTTTTTGTTTGTTTCCCCCTCTCCCCCCAATCATATATTGTAGGAATAGATGGGGAGAATTCTTGTATTGTAGCATTTTTGAAGCACTTGTATGTATAATGCATAATTTGCTGAGAGGGTGCCATGTATTCAAAATAAACCAGCTTACCTGAGCTGTTTTGTTAGTAAATAGTTTGGAACAACTGATTGAGGGGGTTCTGCTTTTCCTATTAATTGCAATGACCAAGTTTCAATTAAAAAAAAACCCTAAAAGATTCTGTATTCAACATGAATATAAAACACTGTCATGTTGAGACTATAGTGTGAGTATGCAGAAATGTGTGTCAGTGTGAACTCTGTTATTGGCAAGCAGGAATGTTTATAACAGAGGATTGAAAGATGTGAAGAGGATTGAAAGGGTTTCAGATCTGTCATAAAAGGATGTGAAATGTAATTAACCTAAAATAACCTTTAAAATATTTTTTGAGCCTGATAAATTAAATGAGCTGTTGAAATAACTTAATGAGAGACTTTAATTTTATACCTTAAATAATATCCTATTAAAATCCTCCAGATTTTGCTTTGTGATGGAATCCACTGAGATTCACATTTCCACAATGACCTCATGATTCAGTAACATTGTTAATATATTTGGTGCATATTTGAGGGGGTAAGGTCTAGGTTAATGGCAACATTTATTCTTTAAGTGCTTGAAGCCACAAAGCTCTAATTGAAGATAGGAATGTTCAAACCTCATTATTTTAATGTGGTCATACAGCATAGTGACACTAAAAGTAGTTATATGATGAACTCCTATGGCAGGGTTCATCATCTGACCATGAAAACAAATCATTATGTGAAACTTCGAATTAAAATTCTCCACCTTAGAGTTTAAATAAAACATGAAACTTCAGGTCTAACATGGTTTCTGCGTTTGTCTTCACTCAAAATTAGCAATAAGTATTTGCATACCTTTAACACAGAGGATACTGCTGTGAATTGTGTACACAGAGTTCCAGTGCATGCACTCAATCTCTCATGCAAACCCACCTTATTAGATATTGGGATGTGTGCTTCAAGTAGTTAAGCCTGCAGAGGTACTTTTGGCAAGGATGCATCTCAAATTTTCTAAGTATTGGTAATTGAACTAATTTAATGGATGAACTGTTGTCAAGGAAAATACATATGGTGCTTAGCACAATGTCAAGGATCCAAGGGTTGAAGACAAAGGTTGGAGTGTTCATTACTGCCTGTGTTCCATCAGTGCTGCCAGCCTTGGTTGTCTCTTCAGCTTTGCACACTGGGCTGTCTCTAACACGAGATAGAATCCCTTTTAAGACCCCTCCTGTCTGTTTGATGTTCCAAAGCTCTCCTTTCCCTCCTGTGTTTTCACAGAAGTGTTTATTTTTCTCCATGGCTTTCCCTACCTCTAGGAAAAAACCTCACCACAGTAATAATCTGTTCTTATTACTTGCTGGTAGCCAGAAAATTCTTCCTGATAATTGTGCACAAAGCAGCCTGAATTCACAAATATACTTCTACTGTGACCTCCTTAGTCCTTCTCCACTGCCAGCCCTTTGTGCTATGGACTGCTAGGCTGGGAATCTTAGTGTGAAGCCTATGGAGTTGTATTTTGTATTGCAGTTTTACTGCTGTCCAAAATTTGCACATCTCTTTCTTACTGTCCACTTACTAGTTCTGGTACTACCTTTATTTCTTTAGTATCTTATTGCTAAATGAACAGTGTTCTGAATCATGGGCTTTTGATCCACAATCTCTTTGACTCGACTCAAATGATGGGATGGAATGTAAAAAGTCAAATTTGTGGGTATTATTAAATCTATTGATAACTATTTGTTTAGTTTTACGTAAGTTTTGCCCTAAATTTACATATCAAATATTCTCTTTCAAAACAAAGTAAAATGTATCGTGTTACAAATTTAAAATACATGCATTCCTTATCAAAGTTAATTCTTAAATCTTAGAACAAAGTAAGTTAATTAGATAGAGAAATTTGGCAAGATAAACTGATGAGGTCTTTGAAATCAAAGAGGAACAACATGTACAGTCATGAACATGCAAAACTATCTGAACTGAGAGGAAAACTACTGTGTCAGCATTGTCAAACTATATTGATCAGACATCAGCATCAATCCTGATTAAATAGGCAGCTGTTTAAAGTGGTATATTTGACAATGACATCTTTTATTTTCTGTATGATTACTTGCCTGCTGACATGTTTACTTTCTTGGTATAATTTACATATTGTGTTTAAAATGTTGCTGACTGAGAAATAGTTGAATTATGCAGGGCAGAGCAGAAAGAAAATCAGACTTCTGATGGCTGATATGAACATGTATGAATATCAGTAATATCTGCAAACAAAGCACCTGATTTATGTGCCAACCTAATTCTAATGGAACACTCTAATAAATTGAATGGCTTGCTTATCTTCTTATTTTTTTCTGATAAAAGTTATTTAGAAATCAATTTATTATATATGTGTGTGTGTATGTGCATTAGATTTTTAAAAAAATGACAGCAAATCTTTGCATAACTGAGAGATGTTGAAGCTCGTGGGAGACCCTGTTCCTTGTGGTTTATTGTCAGACAAATCTGTGGTATCAACTTCCCAGGGAAAGGGTCAAGAATGGATGAAACCCCTTTTAATTGGAAGAGTGCTTGGCCATTAAACTTGGCTCTTCAACGAAGGGATAGACATCCTTTACCATTTTAATTGCTGGATTTCTCTATTTTTCCATAAGTAAAAGGTGAACTGCTGCTCTTCCCCCTGGCTTACTATAAATGCAATAATTTCAAAGGAAAGGTATGGTGGTGCTTAGCTTTTTCAGTGGACTACATTAATGATGCATGCTCTTCCATCTGCTATTGGATTTCTTTTTTATCCTGTTATCAAAAAGGCTTTTATCATCAAGCTTTGCCTGTATTGTATGAAATCTCCATCTGACAATAGCCATGGACAACTGTTAGTAATTGTTAGCTCCATTTTCCCTTCCATATCAGGAAACTTCCTGAGGTTCAAAAGTAGGTAACAGCCATTTCCCATTCTGGACCAAGCAGCAAAAGGTTGGTTAAATTCTGTTTTGTGTTACATAAAGTGGATAAAATTGATTTAATTCTATTTCACCTAAGCTACATGATTGAGCTCATGGTTTTTGTTATAAGCATTTGTTCTCTGTCGAATCCCGCAGTTCAGAGAGTGGAAAGCATATAATAATGTTCACTGCCCATAAGTATAATTATTATACTATCTACTGTATGTTTTACAGATAATTACTTTAATCCCACAAAATGTTCAGTTTCTGAAATTGCTGTGCTGAGGACTGCCTGTCTCATTTACATGTGTTTGTGTCCCAATACTGTGTCCTCAAACAATATGGGAAAGGTTCAAGAGTTGGGACCGTGAGGAAGATCAGACACTGTGGAATGAAATTTTAGTGGGAGACTTCACTTATGCACAGACTGACACACATGCCACGCTGGGACGTGGTGAGAGTAGACTTTACACGTTCAGTCATTCTTTCATGAGGCAGATCAAGCTCCAGCAAAGATCCCATGGGAGAAGTAACATTGTTTGTATCCTTAGCAGTGCTCGGTTCTGATTTGAATTGTAAGTTAAAACATCCTAAAGGCTGAACCAGAAATAGGGGTATGAAGAGCTAAAACCAGTCAAAAACCTGCTAAGGTTGCTTTCAGTTTCAAAAAGAAGAACCAATTTAGAAAGAGAATGCTTGGTGAAGAGCAAGGAACATCAACAAAGAGACCTGAATCTTTATAGTCTCCACAGAACCAAGTTGAGTCAGAACCACAGAATATTCTGAGTTGGAAGTGACCTGTAAGGGTCATCAAGTCCAACTCTTAAGTCAATGGCCCATGCAGGGATCAAAGCCATGACCTTGGTTAAGGACCTCTTCAAGCCAGGAAATGCAGTGTTTCCTACTCCTATTCTTGATTAAGAATTAAAAGTGGTTAAAAAGAAAGCAGAATGGTTAGGAATGTAATAAAGGAAGTTGTTAATTCTGTGAGTAAAAGGAGATAATGACACAGCTTAAAAAAGATTGAAGGATGAAGCATCTGAACTACTATTTGTGCTGTATATCCAATTGCTTAAAATAGTTTGAGGACTGGAAACAGGCAAATGTGATACCAATATTTAAAAAATGGATCCACGAGCAATCTTGTTACAGCATTGCAGATGTTCCCTTCATGCTGTAGTTGCCTTAATCTTAATTCCTATGACTGTAATTTGCCAGTTGGTTGCATTAACATGTATGTATGTAGAGCAAGTCATTCAGATCCCCCTGACATTCCTGACCTCATAGTTTATATTCTCCTTTTGTCAGCACTGATTTTATATTTATTTGTAGGTCACCAGTTAAAATCATGGAATCATTGAATGGTTGGGATGGGAAGGGACCTTAAAGATCACCTTGTTCCAACCCCCTGCCATGGGCAGGGACACCTTCCACTAGACCAGGTTGCTCAAAGCTCCATCCAACCTGGCCTTGAGCACTTTCAGGAATGTGGCATCTACAGCTTCTTTAGTCAGCCTGTCCCAGGGCCTCACCACCCTCACAGTGAATGATTTCTTTCTTATATCTAATGTTGTATGCATGGCTGTTCTGTTGACACAGAAAGGTCATATTCACTAACAATCCTTCCGACAGCTACTTAAAAAAATGCAATTGATTGGCAGGTTATTAACCCAGAAAGTTTTGCTGTTTCATAGAGATGCATTTTTTAAAGAAATGTAGTTGTGGTCAAGTTAAAAATCTCTAAACACTTCTAAGTCTGATGTTTATGTGTTTACTTGGTCAGCAGAGGCAGTAATTTAAACACCTCAATCTCCACTTCTCCCATCCAAAAGCACAGAAGAACTCTTCTCAGAAACCACAGTTATTTATTTGCAATCTTTTTTTTTTCAATAAAAATCTCAACAGCTGATGTCACTTCGACTTGTTCTTTGGAAAAGCTGATACAGGACTAAAATAATTATTTTGCCTGGGATTGACATCATCCTAGCTGCTCTGAAACCTCCTCGATAATCTGCTTATTTGTTTGGCTAGGTAGGAATGGACTTTGGCTTTTCCCTTGCTTCCTGTTGCAAAAGCAGCTTTGAAGGCAGTACTGAGAAGGAAAGGGAGCTGCTAGTGTGGGAAATTCAGGAGCAGAGGACAGAGAGCAAACTGCTACAATCAACTGTTAATGCTGATGTCTGAGAACTTTGAGGTATATTTAGAATGCTGCTGTTGTGTTTGTTTTGTCCATTGCAGCTCACACTTTTATTTAGTTGCTTTCTACTTCAGTGACTTCAGAAGAAAACTTAAGGAGACAGGGGTTTCTTCAGCTTCATTACCTATTCTGCAAAGAGCTTCTCCTTCCCTTGAATTCCACCTTGCCTGTACAGATTCGTGTTCTGCTATGAGATCATTCTGTCAATATAGGCTTGTTTACTTCACAACTTCAGCAGTTTTGGAAGGCTCCTTTCAATATTAAAACATTCACTTTTTGCATTAGCAGATTCTTTTTCAGCATGGGACTGTGAATTGCTACTGATGATTGTCAGTGTTTCTTTCTTCTGTGAAGACCTAATGTTTTGGTAGAATTGAATTCTCCGTTTTTTAATGTAGTTTCCTGTGTTAGTTAATTGGTTTCTTGCTGGATCCTGTTAGACTCAGTATGATACTGGCCTTTTGAAAAGCTTATTTTGTTGATGCATTTAGAAAAGGCTCTACTTCTTTCATGGAAAGAATTTTCTCTAGGGATACTGCCAAGGCTCAGAAGACCAAGAAATCTTATGGCTTTGTATTTGAGTGTAATCAAACTGGCACTCATCATCATTTTGTCTCTTTCAGACCAGAACAGATCTGTAGATGAATATGTATTTTTGGCATTGGCTTTAACCAAAAATGAAAATAATGGTATAAATGATCATGATTGCCAGGAACACTGAGTAGCAGTAGGGAATCAAAGTTTCTGCAATTGTTCCTTCTTTCCTGATAACTTCCAAGCCAGTGGCCAATTTCATCCAGGCTTGAAAAGAAGAAGAAATGTCAAAAATAACTGTAATTGCAATATTATAAGAATTGGAACGGAGTAGGAGACACCCCCTCACATTCTCTCAGTGACAGTCCATTGTTTATTGTGGTTTGGCAGCACTGGTTGACACTCAAATAGGACAGTGCTCGATTAGCTGGGGGTGGTGCTGTCCCCACTTGGGTGGGAGTGAAACAGAAGAGCCAGAGCTACCTCTGTCAGGACTGTGAGAGAGAACAAGAGACAAAAAGCCAAACTCCAGTCTGCAAGAAACTGTCTGTCTAATTCTCATTGCTTGAGAAGCAGCTTGTTTACATTGCAGTGCTGAAAGAACCTGGCATCTTTCTATTTCCAAAAACATTGGCATTAGTGACCTAACTCTGGGCAAGGTTGGAAGGGCAGATTTTGAAACGGTGCTTGAAATGCTTCCTTTTTATCAGTTTGGCACGTTCCTTTTACTGCTGGAGGAATGGCAGGATGTTGTTATTCCAGCAAACTGAAGATCTTTCCATGTGGTGCCTCTGCAGCATCCTGTGGTTGTCCCAAGCTGGGACTGCACTGCAGGGTCAGCACAAGGAAGTTGATGGATCTCTTCTCTGGACTGTAAATCTGACCTTCCAGGAAGGACAGAAGGGAACCTTCACATTTCTGTTGTGCATATTGGAGCTGAGCATACTTGTGGCATCATCTGCAGTTTATTTCTTTGCTTTTCACTACTAAAGACATTTAAAAAATTAGTATTCTACAAGCTTGAAAGACAGACTATTATCTAATTGGCTTTTGGTTAGGAGGATACTGATTTCTAGGTCAATGTAAAACAAATGAGCATTTAAATTGAAGAGGAGCAGCTGTTCCAAAGCCCCTTTCCACAGTGCCTGGTTTTGTTAAGGATAATTATGTCTAATTTTAAATTATGATAGCTCTGAGTATTGAGCTTTGCCTTGTTACATCCACTATCTCATTCTCCTTCATCAGTAAGTATGTTCCATCTTGGAGCTACATTTCTGATTGGATTTTTATTTTTTGGGCCTTTTGAATTATGAAAAGAAATACATCTTTAAAGATGGGGTTTTCAACACTTTCATGCCAATGTTACCACACTCCCCATTTTATTTTTCAAGGTCTCAAAACTGATATAGTGTGTCTGATTCCTGTGGAAGGATACTGCTGGGAAAATACATATTTATGTAAACATGTAAGATTTTTGTTCATATTTTTAGCTTGAAAATGGAAATGTCAGACTCTAGTGCTGAAAAATCCAAGAAAGCTCTTGTCAGCCCTTGGAAGGAAACATATGCTAAAGATGTCCTGTGGATTACATACTGCTTGTTTCAATTAACACATCGATATTCTCTGTCAGTTCTAGAGACAAAAGCCTAGGTGACAATTCAAATGATGCATGAAAATAATATTTCAATTTTTTCTGGTGAGCTCAGATTTTATTTTTTAAACAAAGAGCAAAAGATTTCAATTGCTTTGGTCAATGTGATATTAGTAATTCAGTAGTATGACTGAATGCTTTAAAGAAAATATATTGTAAATATATTGCTGCTGCAATGAAGCACCTTTGTTTTTATGAAATGTTGCTGGACATGACAGTATTGTAGTGTCACACATAAGAATTTTGTGTTCTAATTTAATTTGGAGTAAAGTGTAACTATATCAGGAAATGCAAAAAATATATATTTGCATATTAATTTGAAATCAAAGCATTTTTTTATCTGCTAGTTTTATTGAAAGAGATTGTCTTTGTGTGCCTGTTAAAATAACTAATGTCATAATTTTCCTCTGAGAAATATTCTTTGAGGCTTTAAGTCAACAATTTTAGTCTCTTTTTTTCTTCTCCTGAGTGAATGTAATTGGTTCTCTTAAACAAAACCAAAAAAGTTCGTCAACTTATTATTATGCCTCTACTTTCTTTTTTAAATGAAAAATAGCTTTTAAAGAAAAAAACCCACACAGCAGGAGTACTTATAAAAATGTGAGGGTCTGATGCAGATCCTGGGGAGAGGAAGAATTTAAAAAACATTTATCATTGCACTGTAAGTCTTGGAAATCCTGAAAGAATTTTGTTTTAGTTTAGATAAATGTTGGGAAAAGGGTTATCTATAAAAAATGAACAGCTTTTAACTTGTCCAACATTTTGAGGGGATGACAAAATTGAGAGAAATCCATAGCAAAGAGCAAGTGGAAATGGAAGAATAAAAATCTGTCAGAATCCATCAGTAAAAAACTGCTGTGAGCTGTCTCTGTAGATATCAGTGTAAGCTTAGTCAGGTATAAACAAGGAGAGTAGGGGAAAGAAAAGTCCTCTAAACTCCAAATGTTGTGGCTTATCTTCAATGTTTATTTCAAAGGCAGTGTTTGAATGCGTATCATGTTGGTCTTAGGCCAGCAAAATGGTACAACCCGGGGAGACTTCTTTAAGCACTTTAATGTCAGTTGGAAATCAAGGTAAAATTCATGGTATATTGAAATGAAGTGCATATGGATGAAGTTGGAAAGATATATTCAGTGCTGTAAACTCTGTTCTGAGCAGAATAATGAAAGAAAAATCAGTTGTTGACTTTCATGGCATTTTTCTCCATGGCTTTTTTCCTACTGAGTGAATATGACAGTGTGAATCAATATTTGTAAATGTTATGCTGGTATAATAGAAGAGGTTCCATGTTTTGTGAAGCATCAAGTGTTTTTTCTGAAGAAGTGACTGTCCAAAATGACAAATATGCTACAGATACAAGTGAGAGGAAGATACAGTGAAGTACAGCTTGGTAGAGTTTCATACCTTTGCAATTTGTTGTCCTTAAAACTTGTTAGCTCTGAAAAGGAAGTGCTATTTCTGTATAAAAATTGTCTAGCTTGTACTTCAAAGTCAAATGTGACTTTATTGATGAAGAATCAAAAGCAGAAAAGTTTGGCAAGAGTTTACAGAAAAGGGAAGTCTGTATATGCAAACCACTGCTGCTGTGGTGAGGCTGCAGGAAGAGCACTGCTAGTCAGGAGAGTGGATTATGGAGGAAATGGTTTGTGTATAGTAACATTTTGGGGGGGTTTCTTAGCATGTGCTTGCATTAGGTATGAGATCCGTCTGTAATTGGTAGCTTTATCAAACCAGATTCTATGGCAAAATAGTTCCTGAGCTGACTGGACTCCCGATGTCTTTCCTGTGGGATTCTGAAACTACGGGCTTTGTTTCTATAAACTTTTCAGTAAATGTTAATACCTTAATTAGGGAAACACATGAGTTGATATTGGATCCCTGAGCTGTTCTGATTGGAGGTGTTCGCTGCTGATGTTTAAGTCCTAATGTCTGAGGATTGTCTTATAATGAGGGTTGTCTTATAATAAAGTAAGAGAATCCTAAGGTTTTGGTAATGTCATTGAAATGTTTACTAAACAGAAATTATATTTTCTTCAGGATTAAATTTACGGCAAACCTTGAAAGAGGCTTTTCTCCCAATCACAAAAAGTGTTTCTTTTAAGCATGGTATTATATTTGAAATATAGCATCAAAGAAGTTAGTTTCTATTGTGTTCTAATGGCAGTTCAAGTCTAGAACATGAATGTTTGCATAGTGAATTCAAAATTTTCTATAAATACAATACTAAAGTTTAAATTGAAGATTCCTTTCCGAAGATGTTAGCTTTTGAAGGGGCTTGAGCCAAGGGACTTGTTTCTGCCTGGAAGCCGGTCTGGTGTCTCTTCTGAATATACCTTCTGTGGTACAGTATGAAAACAGTCGGTCTGTAGATGAATGAACTCTTTTCCCCCACCCTTGCCGGCAGCAAATTTACATTTGTATGGAAGATGAGTGGGAGTGCCGCCTTTCATAAGGCATTGAACGTGGGGGATGGGGCAGTCTGGGCCAGCAATCCAAACCTCACCAACTGGAAACAGAAAATGCGCTGCGAAAGCCTGAGGATCATGTAAAACCTTGAGGATTTTAGACATTTTTTTCAGCATTTCTTCTTCCTTGGGACCAAGCCTCATAAGTGGTAGTTCAGGATGAGTTCCTGCAGTGGTTCATTGCCGATGCACAGCTTTGCTCCAAAGGTGTTAGTTTATCAAACTGAATCTTGTAAATAGGCAAGAAATGCAGAAGAAATTCAGACAAGCTGTCAGGCAAGTTTCCTTAGGTTGGCTGCCAAGTTGTTTTATTTATTTTTTTTTTTTTGAACAAGTTACTTCATCATCCTTCCTTGTTTCAGTAGTCTGTCAGTATACCTCGAAAAGACACATTTTAAAATCTCCAGATAAACATAGCTTGATCAAAATAAATAAAAAAAACCCCAAGCACTTCAGTTTCAGATTGACAGGGAAACATTTGGCTCATTGTTTTTGCACAGACAAATGTTACCAAAGACTTATAAGATTTCCTCTGAAATTGTCAACTGGTAATATTTTGGAGAGCGATCTTTTTCCCCAGCTGACAATATGTTATGTATGGAAGTGTTACATCTTTAAGGTTTGCCACAGCTTGATGATTTGTTGCTTTTAGTTTTGACTAAATAGAATAAGAACTACAATGCATTTAGAATTATGAAAAATGTGAATTTTGAATCTCAGTATTTTAGATCAGGGAACTGGTTCAAAAAGTTCCTTGATAATAAAATATGTGATAAAAAGCAGATGATTGAAAAGCTGTTGGGTTTTTTAGCCTGATTTTTATATGGGAGTACTCTTTGTATGGCAAAGCACGAATGGATCTTCATCACAAGATCATGCTGTTGTGTAGTGTTGATGTCCTTCCCACCACATCTGTAATGATGTGGTCCCAGTTGTGTGAGAGGCTTTCTGATGTTTTTGTAGTTAATACAAAACATCAAAAGTTTCTGAGTGGTCAGTGTAAGTGGAGTTAGACTTCTAGTGCTATGAGTTTAAGGTATGCAGCCATTGGATTCACTTAAGTTGTACTGCAGAGTATACACATTTATGATGTACAGTGTGATGATTTGATTGCTAAGATAACCTATACTGGTTTTGCTTTTATGGTGATGGTAAGTTTCCATTCTGATGCAACGGTATAAACCACAAAAGATCACAGGATGCAATGCCAAAAAACTGAAAGGACTAGGTAATCATAGCAAAATGAATGCCTCTCTTCATATTTCAGTTGATTCTTAATTTTTTTTTTTTCATGAATGCTGAGTGATTTCTGAAACACACCTCAAATTTCAATTAGAATTTAAGATGCATAAAAGGTATTTTATATTCAGTGTAGATAGTACAATAAGCAAACTGAATGCAGCTCAGAGATGAGACATGTGATTCTACACAGATATGTCTTTGTGCATATTTAAATGCACTCTCTAATATAGTAGATACAGACTCCTTTCTTATTTATCCCCCTCTGCAGTTGCTTTGGTGAGTAGAAAATATGAGCAATAGGATAATTGCACGACTTCATAGAGACTTCCTGTGGTCATTGCTTTCCTAACTGTGAAATTGGTCTGCCCTTGGTCATCCTCCACTGATGCTATTTGAAAACCTGTGGGCTACAGAACAGCTGAAAGGCTTCTTGTTTTGATTATGCTGAAGTTAATGGATGGAAAACTCCAGTCATCTTCAGATTGGAAATGTTCTAACCTCTCAAGAGGTTACAAGACAGAGAAGTAATAGATTTTGGTAGCAGGGAGTGGAATGAGGTCTGAATCAGCAAGGATGAGAAAAGATTTCTTCTTATAATGAGAAATGAATTGCTGACCGAAATCTAAGTACAGACCCTTCATAGAGTATTGCTCTGAGAGGGAGGGTTGGCTACTCTCTAGTGTGTGGGGAGTAAAATTCCATGTCCCCTTAATATTCTTCAATGTCTTGTCATACTTGTGGTCTTTCCTGTGAAAATTAAAGGAGATTGAGTTCCTGAAGTCTTTTAACTCCAGTGTTTTTCTACCCTGAAAACATTTACTTTGGATCTTTCATTTTATCAAAATTCATCTTGAAATAGAGCTGACAGACATGATTTTCCATTATGATGTCATCAATATCACATCCAGAGACAATACCACTCATTTATGACATATAATTTCTTTTGGTCTGTTACTTGAACTGTCATAGATACACACTATTTTTAGAATTGTTTTTCAGTTTACAAATACATTGTTATGCCTTGTGCCTTTAATGGAGTTGGTGCCTTTTAGGATGCAAGACAGTGTTGTCTTCAACAGGCACTACCTTTTGTAATTCCTACCTAGATAAAACCAGAATGATTACACTGCCTGAGCCCAGTAGCTTATCACTGATAGCAGCTGATAGCAGGTGTGGAAGGCAGAGTCTATTCCCAGAACACTTGCAGCTGTTTGTGAATCTGGGTTTTCTTCAGTGTATTTTCCTCTTAGTTTTAAGAGTTCTTGGCAGATTCTTCAATTAATTTTGTCCAAGTGCTTTTAGCCAGGCTCATGATTTCCACTCCTCTTGCTTTTTACAGCAAGAAATAGCCCAATGTGACTGTTGTGTAAAGTAGCACCTCCTTTTGTTTCTTGGGAAACTGCTCTTAGCCTCGTTTAATTCATCCCAGTATTGACAAGTTGATAAGCTGTCCTTCCCTACTTATCCAGCTAACCCTTGCAGGAACATACTGGAAGTTCATGGCTCTTTCCATTTCTCCATGTCTTCAGATCAGGATTGAATAAACAGCTTTTTCAGAGCACTGCAGCCAAACAGGAACTGGTTGGATTATGTCCAAGTGATCCCACTGCTACACTTCCCTTTCTCTTTTCTTGTTACTGCAGAGAAAAGCAAAATTTTCTGCAGATTTGTTAATTTAATGGAGGAAGGAAGGAGTGAGTTAGGAGCATGATGAAGTTAGTGGTGAACCAACTTTGAATTCTCTGCTTTTATCTCCCAATTTTTTTAGTGGAGTGCTAAGGTAGGTACTGTAATTCTTAAAGGACTCAAGTATTACACAACCTCCTTATTTTGCATTCTTCTTCTGATAAACAGGTATTTTATTAGACCTCTTATAAATACTGACTGCATCTGAAAACTGTGTGAGGAATTTGTTTTATAATTAACTTTTTATATAATGGGTAAAACTTTACTTAGTGTACTTCAGTTTCCTTAATATCTTGCAGTAATGTATCTCTTAGTGTAATGTCTTATACAAATACTTTGTCATCTCTAATTGGAGACTTACCTGCAGACTTTTAAAGATGTTAAAATGAATGTGTAAGGATGGCGTAATCTCTTGGTAAGATGATGGATACATTTCTAAAGGTAGTATTTTGTAAGAAAAATTTTCCATGTCAGAGTGTTGCTTTTAAACTGCATTTGTTCTTTGCTTGATTCAGTTTGCTGCTGTTTTGTCCCACCCTATTTCATCATTGCTTTTCTGTGGTAGATGTTGTGGAAGGAAGAAAAAGTGAGAGTGGATGAGTCTTACTAGTTAAATAGGAGAGTGGAGGAGGTGGTCCCCATGTTCAGGATGGTTTTGGTGGTGGTTTTGGATCTGACACTTTGTTAAACAAACACTGTGTGCACTGAAGAAGGGAAGGAGAGAGGGAAGCTGGAGGAAAAGCCATGCCTGCTTTTTTGCAGCAGCCCCGATTGGCCTCTCTACCCCAAAAGCTGGGTAAGGGTGGCAGGCAGCCAATCTGAAAGCATCCTCCCCAAGAAAGCTTGAGACTCGGAAGAGAACAGATGATTCTTATGGTATTTTGAGACTCATGCCAGCCTCAATCAATTACAAGTCACTTGTGTAGACATATTGAGAACTGGCAATGTCTGAATATTACAGTAAATAATCCGAGGAGGATTAGATAGATATGTGCCAATAAGAATGCTTTCAGTTACATTATGGAAATAAGTTATGGTTATATACTACTGTTTTCTGGCTTAAACACTTTCAATTAGTGGCTTATTTAGGAAGAGAATACAATGTGAATGGTGTTGCATAATTGTTAAGATTCCTTGCTTCCCCCCACAGAATGTGTTATTTAATGCTGGTGACTTTAGTCAGAAGAGGTAAGATCAGTGATCCGGTTAGTGCACGGACTAGTATAAATATTTCTGAAATGTATTGTAAACTAAAATCAAATGCAAAATGCATGTAATGTGTTTGTGCAAGCATGCCAAAATGTTTTGTTTCTGTGAGATATTTTTTGAAGTAAAAATAGCATTTGTTTGACAGCAATGTCTGATAATTGAAGTTAGACTTTTGTGTATTTTTCTGAGGAAGCTTATTTGATGGCAAAAATGCAGGAAATTATATTGAAATCCATCATAAGTATTATCACAGTGGAGAACTATGATCATTTTATGTTTCAGTCTGCTTTTAAACAGAGCTTTATCTGTATTTTTCTGTTGCTGTTCTCCCCCGGTGACATATCCTTAAGTTCCCATGCAGAGTTTTGTGCATGGCTTGATGTTCGCCAGCTATATTTGCAAAAGAAGATGCTGTTCCTTTAAAACCAAGAGTGGCTCATGGAGTTGTTTTCAGTAGTGCGCAGGTTTTTGTGTGGTACAGTTATACTCCATGCAAATGAGCTGCCTGCCCTCTCTGGAGCGCACAAAGGCGCTGCAGACCTCATTCAGCATTCACTTGTTTAAAACGGCAGATGGAAGGAGGTACGGCAAGATGAGGATTTATTAGCTGCTCACAATCAAAGACCACACTCGCTCCGCAGAGGATCAGAAAAAGCCTGGTGAATGGGATTGAGTTGTATCTGCCTTCAGCTGACTTTACAATGATGTGTTTAGCTCATGTGACTTGGTCACTTAGCATGAAGATCAGCTAAAGATTTCCGTGTAAATCTCTATTCCTTTAAGCAGCGCCAACCTGTGCGCTTGTATCGAGCCTTTTTTTGGTTTGCAGCTGTCATAACTGTGGGAACAGGAACACTCCATCACGCTGTGGTAGGCAACCCACGGTCTGGGCTCTCGTTGTTGCATTTGCACACTTGAGGATGTCTGGCTGAAATCCCCTCATAAACACAGCTCTCGATGAAGTTTGATTTCTTTTCTATATCTCATGAAATTCTTCAGCGCCTTAAGTTAGGTTCTTTGTATATACGGTGTTTATATTTGGAAGTTATAAATAGACTCATCCTAAGCTTTTATCAGGAGATGAAATCTGTTGCTTTAGCTTTCTGCTAAAAAAAATTGAAGGTCATTGCAGCAGTAGGTTGTTCATTATATTTGCAGTATTTTCTTTTTTCCTTTCTAATATAGAAAGGGCATGTGTAGGACAAAAGCTTCTTGACACGCTCAGTAATTTAAATAATACTGGGATGAACATACCCAGACTTTTATTTTTATTGAAATGGTGCTTGATATAGCTAAAAGCTTTATTGTTGTTTTGTTTTTCAACACATGCTATATGCTCATGTTTTAAAATGGGATTGGCATAAGATACCTAAAGGGGCAAAGCCTTTTTTGACCTTGCTGGAGTTGTCTGTGTGAAGGTGGCTGGAAAACAGGAACTGCAGAACAGACTGAAAAAGCCTCAGCTGAACCGTGTTTTTTTTCCCTTTTTTTCCCCTTTTTGAAATGGATGACGATGAGGGAAGGGCTTCTTCAGACAGCTCAGCCAGTGATGAATAGATGAATGAATTCTTAAATGTTCAGAACTTGCAACATGTGCTCCAGACCCTTCAGCACATGAGAGTCGCAAGATCTCAGCAATGAGCTGAAGAATGTGCCGTGCCTGCTGCATTCGGAGGAGTCCAGCATAGCTCAGAGATAGCAGAAACAAAAGAATGTGTGACAGTATCTGAAGAATCTGACAGTCGCTTTGTCTTGCAAAGGACTAAAGGAATTTTTCAGAATTTGGAAAAATAAAATTTCTATTTTTTTGCAGTGAGATTTTTCTGTATTTTAGGTAGCAGTGTATCCTGTGTGCCCATATTACTGCTTTTTCAGTTAGTATAACTGTGTATTTTTTTAAAGGAAATGTGACCCGGATTTTGTGAGCTTATTATACGCAATAAATGAAGGCAGCTGTTTTAGTTTACTGATCCCTTATAACAGCTCAAGCAAATTGAAATAAAGCAAAAATATGTGTGCATGGGATCAGAATTAAATTCCACTCCCTGGCCTTACATGGGGCTGTGGATTATTATATATTTGTAGGCAGTTGTGTGTATGAGGGGAATGAGACATCCAACCTTGAAAAGATTTAGGAAAGTCGAACAGCTTTTTTCCAGTGTGACCTGCTAAATCTGCCACAAAGAGGCAGGCAAAATTACGTACAGATAGTCAGAGACCGTGGCTGCACTTCTTCATGACAGGCAAGTGAAAGACCATGTCCTATTTTTAGCAAGTGGACAAAGGGGGAGTTGAAGTGGGGGGAGAAAAGTTTGAAAATAATGGACTTCTTTAACAGTTAGAGAGCAAAGCCAGCCAGAAGCAAGTGAGCTTTAGTGATCAGCAGTGGAAATATGGATGATTCAAGTATTCTTCGAAGAAGGGGGCTGCAGGTAAGTGTAACTTCAGCCTTCTTTTATTTATTCTTCTGCTTGTAATGTCGACAGCCTCGTAAAAATGCTGACAGTTGTTTGGAGTAAATCAGGTTGACTGAATACATAACAATGATGCTAGAATTTGAGGTTTTCTGTTTTCACCTAGTGTACATTTTACTAACTAAAAGTAGAATTTTGTATGAAAGAATAAAATACATTTTTTAATGTCTTTGTTTATATCCAGTAACTTTGAGACTATTCCTAGGGAAAGAAGTGAAGTCTATGAAACTTATTTTTTGAAACTCCACTTTTACAGATACATATAAATATCTCTCAAGTGACTTTTCAGACTTGGCTTAGAGTAGTCATTTTAGTTGAGCATTATTTAAAAATTCAGTGTCAGAGTCAATATTCTCATTTATTTCAGACATATGATTCTTTATTGCTTCAAATACACAGTAATCAAAAACCAGAATGCTATTCAACAATGCAAATAATATTTATATTTTACTTTGAACAACTGTCATTAAGTTGAAATAAATACTCTGATTTGTTTTGAACTTGAACTAGTGAAGTTTTATTTTTTGTACTGCTGTTGTGGAAGTTTTATTCAGTTGCAATGGCATGACAAACAGGATAATCTGTGCCAGTGTCAGTGGCATGTGATGACTGAACTGATGCTTATGGAGTAAAAGTGCTGGAAGTGAGTGAGCTTCAGAATCTTCTGTGAGCTGGGCATGGAATAGATTAGTGCTTGAAAGCACCGTGTTCTTTTTTTCTTCCCTTTGCATTGTAATGGGATGGGATATAGCCTATTACATACTTGCTAGCATAAGTAATTGTTTATAGACCATGAACATTGCCTATTAAATTAACCATGCCTGTCCTTTTGTTTAACTTCCTTTGAGGAAAATAAATCTACCATTTCAACATACTGCCATTCATACCTCACTGATGCTTTAAGGCAATTACAGCATAGCTATTGCCTTATGTGAGTATGTTCTATGTCTCACCTTTTTATATTTTGGGTATATTTTGATTTTTCTTTGCAGCAGCTTACTAGTATCACAGGAGAAGCTTGACAGTGTGCTGTATATACCATGGTGGCAGTGTGTTATGATAGTGCATTTCCTCATAAAATTAGCTGTATTTACTTTATGTATAACTGGGTATACAGGAATAAGTAAGATTTTTTGGGGACAAGTTTTTGGACAAATTAATATTTATTTTCAGTTTATTTAATTAGTCAGAGTTTCATGACCAAGAAGATTGTTTCTGACCGCAGTTAATCAAAAAAATTTTAAGCCCTTTTAGAGCTTTCCTGAGCCTAGAATTTCTCTGGGATGTTGTATCTGTTTGGCATGTCAGGAAGTGGTTTTCATGGTGATGCTTTAGTGAAGTATCGGAAAAGGAAGGGAGGTTGGAGAAGCCCAAATGTTTACCAGTGTCAACAGAAGACACTGCTGGGAATGAGAATGCATTTCCCTGGTTTAACTGTGTAGTATGGTGGAATTTGATAATTCTGGTAGACTTGAGCATTTGCTGTCTATATGTGGTGTTGTGTCTGTGCACAGTTGGGTAGGTATGTATAAATATACATGCATATGTATTGGTGTAATTAATATCTACATTAAAAATGCTTTGGGAACTAAGAAAATATGCTAAAAGGACATCAAGAATTAAGGCAGATGTTCAGTAAGTCCAAAAGGAAGTTAATGCTGACCCTTCTCACCCCCCACTCCCTGCCTGTATCTTGGAGAAGAGTTTTTAGAAGAAATTGTGGCTCAGAAAAGTGACCATTTTATAGTCAACTTCAACAATCAGGAAAAATTAAAAAGCTGTTGGCACTCTGCCAAGGCATTATGTTTAATTACTTTCTGTGGAAAGCTGGGTGATACTAGTTTGGAAAGCCACTGATGAAAAAGTTTACTTTCTTAGTTCGAACTGGATGTTGATGGCTTTAAAAATGAACATCACAGCCTAAATTAGGTCCTCTAATCCAACTTCTCCACTCAAAGCATCACTAATTCCAAAGTTAGATCAGGTTACTGAAGGACTTGTCCAGGCTGGTTTTCAGTATTTCTAGGGATGGGATTTTGCTGCCTTTCTTGGCACCTGTTCTAGGTTTAACCACGTGCACTGTGAAAATCTGGTTTCCTTTATATTGTGATACAGAATGCTTTCCACAGCCTGTTTGTGCTATTTCATGTGGTGTTTAAAAATTGACTGCTGAGGATTGAGATGAACAAACTGATTATCTGAGTGTCGTGTTGTCCCTCCCCTCATAGTCTCCTGTCCCTGACACCCCCAACCTGCTTTTTAACACAGTTGATTTAGACTTGTTCTCTTGTCAAAACCTCTTTGCTCTGTTAAATAAACCATTGGCCATCGCCAGCTCTTCCTGTTCTTTAACAAATAATGTATGCATATGTTTTGCTTGTGCTTCTTGTTACCTTCCTTACCTGAAATATACTTGCTATCACTACTGTCATACTTTGTCTTCTCTGGGAACTCTTTCTGCAGAGATCCCTGCAGTAAATAGATGTGGAGTAGTGTGAGCAAGTAACCTCAAGGAAGAGGAACTGTTCCTCATGCAAAGTCAATATATTGGCTCCTGGCCCATCTGTATCACCTTCCTCATTTGTTCAGTCTGCTTTTGTTGCACTCTGTTTGGTAATTTTATTTAGTGAAATGTATGGAAATTCAGGTCCAGGAGAGGCAAATCAGATTTTCCATATACATATAACACTATATATGTATAAATATACACACACATAATATGCTCACAGCCTGATGCAGCTGTGTAGTAGTAATGAGAAAAGACTGAGCAGGAGCTTCTAATAATGGAATATTCTTTTAATTTCTAGGCTTTCATTTTAGATAATGAACTTGGACTATTGACATAAATGACTGCCTAGGGACAGGTGCTAATGCAGGTGGTGGAGCTGCTTCTGCTGCACTCTGCAGAGATCTGTATTTGTTTTTTTGTAGTTATTTGTTGTCATGTAAAATACATTGTGATGTTGGCCACAAATGCTGGGAGGCTACTTAGGTTCTTTGTTGTTCCCTGTACATGTGTATCATTTGTTGTTGCTGGTACTTTAGTGCAGATGAAAAGCAGTAGCACCCAGTGAGTCCCTGTGAAGATGAACTTGTATTTTGAGCATCGTCTTGTACTAGAATATTGTTATTTTTGGGTGGGTTTTTTGCATTGCAGGAGCTGCTGCATGTGTGCTTTTACTTTTCTCATACATGCAAGAAACTGGTGATTCTATCCCCCAAATCCTGATGAATAAGTGTAAGTAAGAAAAGTAATGGAGAGTGTGATATTTCAAATTTCAGATACTTTCATATTCTTATATTCTCCATTTGTGAGACTTCAGCAGCGTTCAGATGTGGTTGGACTTTGTCATCACCACAATTCCCTGCATCCACCTCTTCCCCACAGAGTGATATCCCCCTTTCATTTTCTGCTGGAATTCGGGCTAGGTTCAACTAGGTGATTTACTTTCTGGGGCTGTTTTTGTGCTGGTTTCAGTGCAGATCTGAAAGACAAACTGCTTAACAGTACTTGAATGTGTTTATCTTGGCTGGTGTTTTCTACTGCACAGCATGTTTGGCTAAAATATCTATAAAACACCATACCCCTCTCCCCCTCAGTAGAACGATTTATTAATTCTAAAGATAAATCTAACATTTTCCTCCTAGGGGCAGGGGGGAAATAGGGCATGGAGAGTATAAAATCAGAGTATTTGGTGGACTTGTTTTTGAGCTGATTTATTTTACTCTAAGACTGAGCACTGTGTTGTTTTATAGGGAAGGGGACTCAGAGAATCAGTGGAAACTCTAAGCTTCAATATATTTAACAAGAGAAGGGTTACTGTACTGTACAGTTTAAACCTTCTCTGATGCATCTTTGGCCGTAATTTTGAGACCACGAAACTTGACATGCTCTTCAGTTTTTCCTAAAGAGTGTTTCCTAGAAGTACTGAAGACATTTCTTTGTTGGCTACAAAGCTGGTCACAAGATCTGATAAAAACACTATTAATAAGAATGTTGCTTTTTACAGTATTCTTATAAGAAGTTAAGAGTGGAAATAGTGCTTTAGAAGTTGTTTACTGTGAAGGAGATTCGGATTTGGACTAAAAATTTGATTTTTCTGTTTTGCTTTTAAAAACTTTTGAAATACGTATTAACTGAAAGGTTAGTATAAAAGTTTTAAGCTAAAGGTTAAGTTTGAGTCAGTATGAAAATACACGCATACATACACGTGTAAAGGTCTTCAGATACTGTGAGTCTCTTGGGTTTGAGCTTTTGGAACAGGATAACCTACTATGGAAAATGTATTAACATGGCTTGTTTTATACTGCTCACAGATTTACCAGGAATATAACTGAACCCACAGGTCAGATGTCTGCTGAAGGGCTTCCAACAGTGAATGATGTAGGTAGTCACCAATTATACTGACATTTGAAGAATGATACAAAAAGATTAATAAAAATGATTTATCTGAATGCTGAAATTATATACTTACCTTAGAATACAAGAAATTGCACACTGTTTTTCTTTTTAAAAATATTAGTTAAAAAGAAAGTAATATTTTCAGGTTAACTTCCAATAGAAACAATAGTTATGCACAGGCTTGGTTCCTGTTCTCCCAGTAAATTCTCAACACCTGAAATCAATTAAAATCTGGACTGCAGAAGATGTCCAAAGGATAGTTTAAGTTCTTCAGCTTCTGTAAAAATCAGCAGCTGACAGGAGGAGCAGGACCTGCCTTGGTGAAGGAAATGAGCTCACAGTTCTACAGAGGTTGAGCTGTGGGTGTCCAGACTGGTGGGGTTGTGTGCACTGTCTTTTGATCAGGAGTGTCTGGAGTGAGGAGAAGAAGGATTGGGGAATGCTGACTATGGATGAATGAATTCATTAACTAGATCAGTCACAAGCAACTTATTTTGACTGAACTCAGTCACTGGAAACAAACCATGGAGTTTTATTATAGGAGTCTGTTGTAATCTGGTGCTTGGATGCTTTATGTTGTAACATGTGAAAATGGATTGTTATGATGTGTGTGTTTATGTGACATCTCACTGTAGGACTCAGGATTGATGCTTAGAAAGGTATGGAGACTTGCTGATTTTTGGTGGATGTCTGCCTGGCACGTGAGCTTCCACACTGGTTTGATTTTTTTTTTTTTTCCAGGATTGATGCTTTTGGTCCACTTTGCAATGGAGTAGGAAAGGGGACTGAATTTGGGGAGCATACACTTCTGGTGTTCACTTTGAAGACACTAGGAAATATACCAAGAGAAAAATGTGAAACCTTGTCAGAATAAAAAGTCCTTGAAATACGGACAAGGATAAAAGGTTAAATGGTTTGTTCAGGCAGAAAAGATGGCATTTAGCTGCTGTCTTCAGGGTATTGTTAAATTGCTCTGATAATTTGCTATAGTTATGCTTAAATAAGTGCTTTCAGTTTGTCAGTAAGGACGTTATGAATGCTTGTATAGCTGAACTAAACTTTTTATTTTCAGCCCGTGAGAAAAGATAAAAATGCCAGTAATTAATTCTACTACTTTGGGAAGAAAGGTTTTGTTAACAGGTGACGGCATGAAAGAATGGATCTGTGTGTGTGCATCTGAGTCTAAGGAGATGCTGCATAAAGGGATTCTTCCCAAAGATAAACAGCAATATCTTTTTCATGCATTTCACTGGCTTGAAAGTGTCTGCTCGATAGCCTTGCTCGTTGCCATGAAGGGCTTTTGCTGCTGGTGACAGGGGTTGCTGTGCAGAGAGTGGCTTTTGTTTCTCCTCCCTGCCATTAGCCACTTGGCGTGCTTCACTGGTGTTAATATCGCTGCATTTTGTACTTACTTAATGCTGGAAATCCCAAACCTTAAAGGAAAACCAGTTCTCTCCAGCCTAGCAACATAACATAATGCTGCCCTGCTGCAAGACTAGTGTTTAATCTGCTTATCTTTAATAGTCTTCACTGCTTACACAGACCCACTTACCTCTTTAATGAGAAGAAATGTCCTGCAGTGAGGCAGTGTGTATTTTGCTTCTAGGCTTATGTCATCAGCCTGGAAGTTGAAATTGGTTAGAGCACTTTTTTATTTTCCTGTCAGACCTGCTGGTTATGGTTGCCTCTTCAGTTTCTCAAACACATTGAAAGAGAATGTTTTTTGTAAAAGGAAAACCTAATTAAAACATGACAAGTGAAAATATAATTTTTAAAAGCTGTCAGTATTGATTTGGAGCAGGAAGTCCTCTCGTATTTTCAAGGGATAAATATCAAGTATATTTGTGTTCTGAATATTTGTAAATTGTGGCTACTAGTCACATAAATGATGAAAGAATGTTAAGAGTTGCAGTATTGTCATAACACCTAGAAAAGGCTCTCTAAAATGTCAGGAAACATTGAAAGTCACTTGTAAATATTTAGCAGTATTTCCCATATGACTTAGCAATTGTTCCTCTTTTACTTTGTATTAAATTGGTTTACTGAAACCATTAGTATTTATCTGACCTGTACAAGGTGCAGAACTTCACCATTTCTGGGATTGAGACAGGACAGGCTTTTCATGGTTGATGACTCTTGCATTTCTAGGAGCTACTATTAGAAGACAAAGAGTAATTTGTAGACACCAAAGTGTTTGTGTGCAAAATGTCTGTGTTGTTTTCATGTTATTCTCTGAAGCAGATGATATTAAATCTTCAATTGGGGTTTATTTTTAAGAGCTGCATGCCCTAGACTTCTTTTGATATGCATTCTTAGCACAACAGTGAGAGGCAAGAACCTGGATTACTTTATTCAGCAGCTATATGAGCAGCAGTCTTTTTGCCCACCAGAGCACTGTGCAAGTGCTGTAGCATAAACACATAATACATGCCATTTTACTTAAATGCTTCTATATGATTAAACCTTGAAGTTCCTCTTTTTTACTTCATGGATCAAGAATGAGAGCCAGTAAAAAGTATTAAGCTGTTTCAGATTTTGATGGACTTTATTCTAGCATTCAGCTTCAGTGTCCTTAATTGTTCTTTCAATATCAATTTTACTGATACATCTGAAGGTAATAAGGTCCATTTTTTCCATGCATTCTGATATCATGTTGTCTGGTGTGGGCCTTTGGGTGAAGTGCTCTACTACAGGTGTGTCATTATGTAGTGAATTAAGAGTTTAATCCTTCAACTTCCTATGCAGAAGGCTTCCTGACAGTCATTGCTGTCCTTTGAATGAATTTCTTCTTTCTTAAATAAATAACTGCATTTATGACTTTGTATTGTTTCTCTTTGGAGATGAAATATACGTGTCTATCTTTAAAATCTGGGCTTTGACGTTGTCAGCACTTTGTCTATGAACATAAGTAATTCTGTGGATGGAAAGTGGTGCATCTTTATTTTTACCTGGTCACATCCATAAATGACTCATTTTGCTAACAGCAATGCTCCATTTAAATCAAACTGTTTAGGCACAGCAGATGCTTTTGTAGCCAAAGGTTTCTCTTTTCAAAATGCTCTTAGATATTACTGTGATAAAGTCATGTTTGGAATGAGGATGAATATAATTACTGCCTATTGTATGGCATAGCTTAAACAACTGTAACCCGATATAATTACTTTTAAATTACTTTCATCAAAAGATGAAAATATTAATTGGCTTTGACATTTATCACTTGTTTTACATCAGCACAGGCTAATAAATGTCACTCGTGCTGCCAGCCAAAAAAAAGGAATGATATCAGATGTCACTGGGGTAGGTTGGCATAGGCCGTGAATAAGGTCCTTTCTGCTCCACTGGTTTGGTGAGCTGTGGCTCCTTCATGCTGGTGATGACTCAGGGCTGCAGGTCTGAAATGGAACAAGCCCAACCCATGGTCATCACTTCCCAGCCAACCTATGGCCCTAAGACTATTATGAAGTGTTTCCAGTAACAGGCTGCTTTCCCCCCTTTCCTTAGGTACATGTAGTGATCTCTCTCTCTGTAAAAATCTCCATTGTTCAGCTTTGTTTTTCCTAATTGTAGTGAACAATTTGGCCAAGGTGGAAGAATGTGTATTGACCGGTAGAGAGATCCCCTGTGGGGGCTAATTGTGGGGTGCCTGGTGGGAGGCGATTAGGATCTTAAAAACCTTAAACAATGGGGATAAATTTAAAGGCTGAAGGAATGGATTGTGGTGAGCTGGGGCAAGAAAAAGATTGGAGGTGACTTAAACAGGGACATGAGTGATTTTACAATTGAGATTGATTTCAGATTGCAAAGGCTGTGGGCAGACAGTTTGTTTTCTCTAATGGTCTCCGGTCATTTGCTGTTTGTTTTTCTAGCTTTTATCTTTTCCTTTTTCAAATGTGAATGTCAGGCACCTGAGCTTGCTGACTGTTTTGGTAGGCCCTACCTTAAAACTCTGTGGGCCAAATTTAAACCTGGCACTGTTGCACTTTATCTCAGACCACTAATTTATGAAATAGCATCCCAAACCTCTTGTATTGAAGTCAGCAAATATTAAAGATTTGGGTTTTTTTCACAATAGTATAATCAGGGACAGTTTTGCTCTGTGCTGGTGACTGTCTGCTTGTAAGTTTTGAGAGTTTGACAGTGCTGAGCTGATATTTTTCTTCCAAAGTGGCTACTGTGAAGAAGGGCCCTCAGGGACATGACTACTGTAGACTTTCAGAAAGCAATGTTGTGCTTGATTAAGTTTAGACAGATGATGGAGTGATGTAGTAAAATCATTTTTGTTAAGGCATAATATAACACAGAATCCAATGTAGTACCATTGGGACTGATAAAAATGAAATACTAAAGAAAAACCATGCCCTTACATACAGCTTTCAGCAGCAGATGCAATAGATGTAATTTAGTTGTGTGGTGCTGGAAACATAATATTGATTTACCATGAATCAAGAGAAATAGCTTGTACCTTGCCTGGTTGTATGGATTGCAGCAATCTTGGGGAAACCAGTTACCTAAAGATGGGGCTGTAACAGAATTCCTTCTTTTTGATAGGAATGGGGAGGTGGTTGCAGCCAGGTGAAGAATCTAGTTATATGTCTAAATGGGGAAGTGAGAGGTCCTTATGTGCTCTTGCTGGGAATTGCCAGTTTTCTATGTACTTAACTCATACTTTTTAAAAAGAATGATTTCTTGAAAGTGAGCCCTTGCATAACTTGCATGGAGTTGAAGGCAGAGGAACGAGAAGGGTTTTGGGTGCATCTCACACAGATAACTTCATCTTTTTGAATAGCATTTATGTACCGCAAGATAAACACATTTTTTTCTCTCTTAAAAAAATCAAACAAAATAGCATTTAAGGTAAAGTTGCTGTGACTTCAGAGAAGGTCAGTGTGGTCACTGTGTGGCATGTGAGTTCTTTCCAAGAGGCAACAGTTCTCTTGGTCTTTACTAAGTGAATTACTGGATGAAGTGATTTCTGTTCCTTGCTTGCGTTTTTTGGCAAAGAAAATAATGCTAACAAAGAGTTTTACTTACTTCACCTTTCAACCAGAAACAGCTGTGTTATCTTATTGTTTGAGAGATTGGTGTATGGCTTTCATTCATTTATTCCTTAATCCTCAGGTGACCTAGTTAATCCTGAAGTAAGATGGCTTTAAATACCCTTGACATAGACCCTGATATTTGAAACAAAGCTGTCTAGTATTGGTGTTGGGGCTTTCTTTATGTGCTTGTGACTTTTATCAGGTGAAAGTGAGTATTTCAAGAAACAACTAGTTATTTTTAATTTATTTTTGAACTTACACAAAATCTATATTGTAGGCAAATTAAAGCCTTGTCACAAGAGGCTTTGCCTCCCCTCATTATTCCTCATTTATCTTGGTACCACAGTGTGCAGATCCTCATCGTTCCACAGGTGAAGTCTAACAGAACTGGGCATGTTGTATAATGGGACTCAAAAGGAGGCTTCGTACTTAAATTTCTTCTGTTTTCTGAAAACTTGGGAAATTTACAACCATCTTTTCACTATTCTCTTCTTTCAGGAAGAGAGCTTGATTAGAGGACTGCTAAATTAATGGCAGCAGGGTGCATTCTGCAAATGAAACCTGACCACTTTAGAGCTGAAGTGATGTTTTAAGTGGAATGGTTGCCTTCCCCCCTGACAGCAAACTCAATCTCTCCCCCAGTATTCTTTGTGAAGAATTAGTGCTTCTAAACTCCTGGAAGGCAGATTTCAGAAAGCATTAAAGTAATTACTTTTGGTATTTCAAGAGCCCCCCTCTTCTCCTGAAAAAAAAAAAAAGGTCCAAAACCCAAACCAACAAACCCAAACCAGGCAGACATTTAGCTATAAAAATAGGCCACTTTTATATGTGGGCCAGGCTTGTGAGTCTTTTCTGTGTGTTTTTATGGCACTGGTTGATTTGGTTTTTGTTTATTTTATAAAAAGGAATAAATGAACAAATGCTGTTTGTTTTCAGGAACAAATGACTGGCATAAATTTACAGGCATCTTCTGTGGAACAGGTTGTGGTTAGGATGGGGAAGGATGGGTGATACAAATGATGTGAAAGGTGCAAGTAGTCAAGCAGTTTGGGATGCCAAGTTCAGCTCTGTCTCAAGAATAGAAATACCTGCTCAATATTTGCATGACAAGAAGGTTTAGGGATTGTATGATGCTACAAAAATGTCAGGGGAGAAAAACCTCTCTGCCACTTTTCGTCTTGGTTGTGTGTCAATTTTAAAAAAGCAAAAATAGAATAAAATCCTTTTATTAGTGTAACAGATTGTGATTGATAGTTGATATTATGGCTAGAAATTGGTTTTAAGCACTGTATTTTGAAACAGCTGGAGCAGTACTTTAGGCTTTTACTTAACATGCCTCTCTTAAAATCTTTTTTCTGCTCTCTCTCACAATCTTTCAGCCATACAAACAGATATATCTGGGCAAGATACCTTTTTTTATCTGTTTGAAATAACTTTCACTTTGTTGTTCAGTAGTCAGTCCTCTTTTTTTCCCATCTGAATCTTCCATTTGGTATCTTTGAAGTTCTAAAGTGCTTCATATCAGCCAGAAAATCACAATGAAACAGAAAATGAAGACTAATGCAGACAAAGTATAAAAATATTTGTAAATATATTTTAAGTTGTAGCAAAAAACTGTTTTAATTCCTTGAATGGAGTAAAGATTCATACAAATGGAGGACATCTTAAAGATTTATACTTCGACAATGTAGCCAAGGGAGTCAAAGTAGCTCTAAATATAATAAAATGCAGCTGAGAGGGCAATAAGATAAACATTCATAGCATTTGAGCACGATATTAGTTTTTAAATGTTAAAATTTTAAATCAAATTCAGAGGAAATATTTTCTAATTAAACACAGGCAATATGAGAAAAATGAATGTTGAAATAGATGTTGCACTCAGAGTTGTGGTCAATGCCTTCGTGTCCAAGTGGAGACCCGTGATGAGGGGTGTTCCTCAGAGGCTGGGATTGGCATCAACCCTGTTTTGTTGGTGACATGGACAGTGGGACTCGAGGCACCCTCAGCAAGTTTGGTGGTGACACTGAGCTGATGTGCTGGAAGGAAGGGATGCTGTCCAGAGGGACCTGGACAGGTGTCAGAGCTTGGGAGAGCCTTGAGAACTTCAACAAGACCAAGTGCAAAGTTCTGCATGTGTGTTGGGATAATTCTGAACACAAATACAGGCTAGGGGATGGATGGATGGATGGATGGATGGATGGATGGAGAGCAGCTCTGCTGAGAAGGACTTGGGGATGCTGGGGGATGAGAGGCTGGGCATGACCCAGCAATGTGCACTCCCAGCCCAGAAGGTCAGCTGTGTCCTGGGCTGCATCCAAAGCAGTGTGGGCAGCAGGTCAAGGGAGGGAATTCTGCCCCTCTGCTCTGGTGAGACCCCATCTGGAGTGCTGCATCCAGCTCTGGGCTCCCCAGCACAGGAGACACATGAACCTCCACCTGGTAGTGGCTGGGTGAGAGCTCTGTTAAGTGACAGAAAATTGAGGCAGGAAGATGAATTCCAAATGCCATGGGGCAGGCTGTAGAAACTGTAAGAACTCAGAAGGACAATGAAGATCAGAGTCTTTTAGTGCCTTCACATCTGAACCTTTATACCTAATGTTAATTGTTACACTGAAATGAGTCAATGGTACGTAAACTGAGCAGTTTGAAATTCCAAGTAAAAGGAGATACCTGTCAATCTGCTAAGCAGTGTTCGTCTTTATAAACTGAGTAGAAATCAAAGTCAGGGAAACAAAAATGAAAAAGTAGAAATTTAACTTTAGATTTAGCAGTAGGAAGATACTTAGAGGTTATTCACCATTGCTACTGCAAAATAAGCTGGTAGGTTATCGAATTGTTGTGTTTGGAAAAAATCACTTTAGAAATAATACACCAACTGCTAAGGTCAGGCAGACTAAACCAAATGTTTTTAGAATTGATTTTTCAAGTAACTGTCAAGTTCTTAGGGAAAAACATAGAATTAAAAAGAACAGAAAACTCATAGGTGGAAACCAACAAAATGCTACATCCAAATAATGTAACATGTTTACATGAGAAATACTGAAGGGGTTGCTTTGGAAATCTGTTCCTTGTGGTTTAATTGCCCTGTCAGAGAAGATTATCTAGTTAATGGTTAAGTTTTGTTTCCCATATTAAAGCTCATGTTTGGATTCTGTAAGTGCTTCCATACACCATCTATTTGTATCATCTTTTAGTAAATGTCTGTGTTGGTTTCAAATTCATATTATGGACGAAAGGTTGCAGTAAATGTGGAATCTGATCATATGGATATACTGTCTTTTGAACATCTCTGGAAGCAAATCTTATTTTGCTGCTATAATATGTTTGAAGTCCAAATTAATCTTACACCTAGATTAGCATTACTGGGATGTGATAATGGATTAAGTACTGATCTTTTCTGCCCCCTGTTTCATGAGCTCCTTTCTTCTGCAGGAGTGGTAATTGCTTTGGAATGGAAATCTTCAAATAGTATTTCGGTTGATAAAGATTTGTGCAATATCCATGCAGATATTCTTTTGCATTAAAAAGGATTTTTCTACTATTTATTTTGACAGATGTTAAATAGTGTAAGAGATATCAGAATATGAATCATAATTCCTTAAAGAACTCGTGTAATAGCTATATGAGCCGTCTTGCAGAAATATAAAATCATAACATGGAGATCAGCTCATGAAAATTTTAAACTAAAAATACAAGTATCAAATAAGAAATAGAACATTTATCCTACAATACACCTAATGCCACAGGACTGAGTACATACAAAGTAGAACTATCATAGGGGGACAATGGACAGTATCAGCTCAACAAGAAAAATACAAACACATTGCACTAGCATTAGAAGAAAAGTGCTAATGTTACTAATGTGAATTAAGGTCTCCTGTTTTTGATCCAGCTAAAAATGCACCTGTTCTATTTTGATCTGGACCACTGAAGACATAGCTGCCAATTTGATGGAGTTCCAACCTCAGAACAAACAGAAACATGTCATTTCAACATCAGATGAATTCACCAGGGCAGGCAGGTGTTAAGAGAGATAATGAAGATAATGTAAGTAAGGCTTTTAATAGACTTGCAGCTGTGCACGTGCCCACCCACTGCACCTGACCTGAGATGTGGCAGCTTTGTGTCCTCTCTTTACCTGATCACCTCCCACAGTTTGGCCATGGCCTGGTTTGCAGGTAGTTTGAGAATTAACTGAAATTCAAGGACTATTTATTTATGTTCCTTAAAGACAGTCTCAAAACAATGGGAAAAAATTGCAATTTGCAAGGGCAGCCAAAGTGCCACTGGGATTCCAGTGGTAACTCCTGGTTGCAGGAAGGTGATTAAAACTCCACTAACAGCAAAATATTAAACAAGAACTCTTGCTAAAAACAATTTCAACTTTCAACAGAGAAAAACACTGCAGAGGACAAAAGTGGGAAAAAACAGCCAACCAGTGTCATAATTTTACAAAAAATTAATTTTTGGACATGGGATGTTGCCTTCTGATGTACAAGACAACAGCAAGCTAATGCTAAAAGAGTAATGAGATAGACTCCCTTTGTCCCCTGGTGTGGATGAAGTAGAACTTTTTCCAAAGGACATACAATTTTAATGTTTACAGGTAATACAAGATATGCTGATGCATTAACAACTCTGCCAGCAATCAGTGTTAGAAGATGTGAAATAATCCTTTCTCAGTTCATGAAGTTTGCACCTTCATCTCCAGAGGCTGGTCAGGAGAGACCTGCCACTCTCCTCCCAGTGCAGTATTAATGGTGGAGATCAATCAGCTGGTGCATTTCCAAAGTCTGTACCATAAGTAGGTGTAAGATGAAATTTAAGAACCGAGGCAAAATTAATCTAATCATTGTCATTGGTTAATATAAAGAAGCTAATTCCTTTTTCTATGGGGAAAACCTTACAGTTCAGAGATGCAGAAACCTGAAGTAACAACTCCTGATAGTTGCTGGTGGAACAGCAGTCAAATGAGAAAACCTTTGGATTCTCTGTAGCTCTTCCTTCTCCTGGTAAAAATCCTGATCCACAGTATCTTCTTCTGCAGTTTGATTCCTACTCCTGGAGTGCATCCTCCTGTGAAAAGATGTGGTGATTTAGCTCCATCCATCCCAAATGAGAGATTTGTGGCTTAGAAAGTATTTCAGCTGAGACTTCTGTGTGTCCACAGCAGACAGATCCTTCTGTAGTCTTCATTTACTGGAAATTTGGGCTGTTAGTCTTGCAGTTGATCCCTCAAAAGCGACTTGTAGTGCAGTAGACTAACAGAGCAGAGTAAGAAGCCAGAATGGTTGATTTTAACTAGAGAGGATTCACTGAAGGTGGACCATAAAACAAACAAAAAAGTGCTCCCACAGAAAATGGCAATGGCAGCCGTAAAATCAGATAATAAAGTGATCCTACCATGAAGACAAAAAAACAAACAACTATTAAGCCCCCCCAGAGAATCAAACTAAACAGAAAACACAAAGCAAACAGGCTTAGGGCAGAGAAGCACAGACATATAGCAGCAGCCATGTTGCCACTAAAAAAATCCTGGCCATAAGCAGATTAGGAAAATTCCTCTTGTGCTAAGCTTTCACAGTTTGCCTGCTATATATATATATATATATTTATATATATATATATGTATCATAGGCTGGTTTTGAATGCCTCCATAAATAGTATATAATGAAAATGCATTCCAGAAACCTGTGGCTTTCAAGCCTTTTGTTTTCCAACGAAAGAAGTCAGTTGGAAAAGAAGGTGTTAGAAATAATACTGCAATCTGTGCTGCATCAGTCCATTGGAACAAAATTTGCTCATGTGCTATCTTTGAAGTTTGTTTATGTACAAATGAAAATGTGTGAGCTTTTCGTTTATCCCAGGAATACAGAATTTCTTTGTGTCTGCATATTCATAAAAATTGTGCATATATATCCATATGCATGCAATAATGTGTATATACTGTCTATTTGTACCTTATGAGGACCACAGAGAATGTAGGCACTTCATCACTACTGTTTTAGAAGTGTGGTCTTCTGAAAAGTAGAAACTTTAATTTCCGTTTCGAGCACACTTACACCTATTTGTATGCATGATTTCTTGTGCCGGCATTGTCCTTTGTTCTGGGGTAGCTTTCCTCCCTTGGGAATTCTCACTCGATTGTACTCAATGAGTCCGAGAGACTGTCCTCACTGCAGCCTTTGTTGGAACGATGTCTGCCAGTGTTTGAATATTCATTTTAGATGAACTGGAGATGCTCCTTGCTGAGATGTGGAAGGCACTGCTCAATGCCTGTGCTGTCACACTGCAAACATTTGAAGCTACCTCTCTACGGTTGGCTAGAAAGACAAGTTACTGCCTGTCTTCTGGAAACTTCTTTCTTGCTGCTTGGAGTCTTTTTTTTCTAGTTTCAGGCTCAAGTATATATTACAGAGGAAAACGAATTTCAAGAATAGTAGCAAGCTGTCTCAGCCAGGAGTCTGGGATTTGTCTTTAAGAATGACATGCCCAGAACCAGACATGGCATCATAGCTGCTGATGTGTTTCTGATTGAGCTAATGGCATTATAATAATTTCCATATTATGTTCCATCCCGTTCTTGATGCTGCCCAACAGCTTGTTTGCCTTTTCCCCCTATTACAGCTGTCTATTGTCTTCACTTTTTCTTCTCTGTCCTTTTTCAAATTAGTGCTGGTTTGGCTGTGTGTGGGTGTGTGAGAAGTCAGTTGTGTATATACTGATTGTGGCATTGTGTTGACCAGTCAACGAATAAGTTTTTCACATTGCCAATGATTCATAGGAAATCCGTGTGCTTGCTCTTGTGCAGTGTATGCTGGAATTAATGGAAGACTCAAGGAGACCCTTATGAGTCTCTTACCTAACATTTTGCTCTAATAAACCAATTTACTTCTGATCCTTCTGCTCTTGGTTCTCTCTTTTTTTTTTCCCCCTCTCTAGTGCCGTATGTAAGATGTTTGACACCCCTAAAACATTAGCCAGTGTTCTGCCTGAGCATCTGAGATGCCCAACCTGTTCAGAGACACAGGAGGTGCAAGTAACAGCATTTTCTAATTTGTATAGAGAACAGGGAACAAACAAAAAGGTTGGCTGTCATCAGTGAGGAGAGAGAATGCCCCAAATCAGCATTTAGAAACAACTCCAGAAATTCAGCAAACTAAACTTGGATAGATCTTACCTATTTCCAATTTGCTTAATAAAAGTAAAATAGGGTGGGAAGAGAGCAGTCTTAATCACTTAAAAGAGAAGCTTAATTAACATTAACTCCCAATACCTAACTCATTGTTAACCATAAGATACAGGTAAAAATGTGGTGTCTAAGTGAAGGGTTCTCCAGTTACTGGAGAGAATTGAAAACACATGATGATGGGAGCAGGTCTTCAATGTGTGAGTGGTTCGAGGAGCTCCAGCACTAAAAGAGCAGGTTTGCTCTTTGAAAGTAACTGAACTGGACCGACTTAGAGAGGCTCAGAGGTGAGACCTACAAAGACACGACAGGGCACTCCTGTCTTAACTGTGGCAGCCTCTGAGCTGCTGCTGAGGGTGGACCTGGTCTTTGGGCAAGATCCACTTTCCAGCCCATGTCACTTTATCCTTCTGTGCTGAGGAGGCTCCTGCAGGAGAGGGGATCCCTAAGGATAAAAAGCTGATTGTGATAGAGGGTGATTCAGTGAGTAAAGGCACTAAATGGATTTCTGTGTAGGACGTTCCAAGCGTGCTTTGAGGGTAAATACGAGATTTCTGTGATAACATTCTCAGTAATACCTGCCAGCTCCATGTGTGGGAATCTGTAGACAAGAGATTAGCAGCCCACATGTGTGGATGATGTAATGGTGTAAAAAGAAGGGATTAGGTGTGATGGGAGCTGATCAGCATTTTGGCACTGAAGGCTTCTGCCCAGGAGGAATGCTGCACCTCAGTCAAGACAATCACGCTGTGGGCACAAAAATTAAAAAGAACGTAGAAGGCTGGAGACAAATCCAAAATAGCATCTCCTGGGGTTCAGAGTGGCCTTTCAGGGAGCAATTATTTTATTACATGCAAAATATTCTCTCTGTTGCTTATCCTAATGAGGCACTGGCCCAGGCTGAAATCTTCCACTCTAGTGACTTGTGCTAACTTTGCAGCTTCCCCAGCTTTATTTAATGTTTCCTGATGTCACTGTCTTGAATTGAGAGTTGGTAGCACAGTCCTGGAACTGTATTTTTTGCTCTCACAGGCTGGGATTTCTGCCCAAAGAGATTCTGTGATTCTTCTGTAATATTTTTATCCTGGTAGATTTAATGCACGGAGCCTTTTCCCTTCCTCTACATCACAATCCATCAGTCCTGAAAAGCAGATACTCAAAATGCTATCCCATAGACATATATTCCCGTGGGTAGCTGTGTGGGATGCCTGTTACAGAGGGTGGTTGTTTGGTGCCAAATATAGTTTTGTTTTATTTTTCAGGCTTCTAGAATTAATGTGGAAGCACTTGCAATTTCTGCTTTGCTCTGTGCTCAGTATTGCACATGGCAGCTCCCTGGCATCGTAGGCAGATTCATTTCCCTTTCTCCCATCTTGCTATTTATGTTGTTTATTTGCCTGTTGGCTTTTTGAGCCCTCTTTGCTCCTTGCATTTCTCAGGCTTGAGAAACTTATTTGCTTTGATAGGCATACCTGAATCTATGAAGCAAAAGCCTGTTAGGCATGAAGGAAACCATAGATGGAGATTTTCAGACAGCACAATGAACATAATTTCACACTTTTCCTGTTGAAATTAATGGAAATTTGTACAGTGAGGTTCCAATATTGTTTTGAAAATACTATTTTTTGTCAGTCATTGGCTTTATCAGTTTCTAGGACTGAACAGGCAGTGAAATGCTATTTAAGTATACTGATATTAACAAAATTCAAAGTATTAAGGTTGAAAATAAGGTTTAGCACTCCTCAGTATAGTTAATTTACAATAATTCTTTCAAGTTTGTTTTACAGTACAGATTTTGCTTCCTAGAACCAGTACACATTTAAGTGCTGTGTGTCCATCTGCATTTAATGTTAAACTTGGCTAGAGAGGCTTATAAATATTCAATTAGAATAACTGGGAAAATGAAAAGAATATTTTATTCATCTATAATGTGTATTGATTTTTAAGTAAGTAGGCATAATGTCTATTGATTTTATTTTTTTAAGCAGGTTGTACATTGCAAGTTAAGCACTCCAGACATCAATGCTGGGCAGCTTCTTACAGCTTCAGGCAGGGGAGGGAATGTGCTCTCAGTTGCTTTACCTCCAGCTGAAAAATATTCCAACACCATTTTAACAAAGCAGTGTCCTGTCCCAGGGGCTCACCAGTAAGACAGTGGACCCACTACATCTGAAAAGTTGCTTTTTTTTTAATCTGAAGATAAGTGTTTTTGCTACCAGATCTCTGGTAATTCCTGTCTCCATGTAAACCATCTTCGTATTTTTCTTAAATAAATATCAAACTGATTTTTAAATGTGTTTCAAAGATAAATACTTCTATAAAAATAAGAGATAGGCAGAAAATGAAAATCATTCATTATTTAAAAAGCTGCTGTAGGATTAATAACAGTGAAAATAAAGTGCTACCTGTGACATTTTGCTTGATCACAGAGGTGAGAAAAGACCATTTAAGATGTTAAGTCTAAATTGTCACCACTTAGCTTATATGTAAATCTGGAGTAACCCTAGAGAAGCTACACTGGGATTGCTTTGGATGTGTCTGTTACACAAATCCCCCTGTATCCAGCCATCTGTAATTTCTTGACTGCATGGTGGGTTTGCTTTCCAAAGTTATAATTCTCAAATCAACAAACACAAAGTCCCTATTAAAAATAAAACCTTAAATCCCAAATGTTTCTGTTGGAAGGTTTATCTTTCCTCTTAAGCAAACTGAAATGCTTAAAATGCAGTGGTGAATTTGAAGTAATGTTTTAGCCCCAAGAATAGGATTTAAGTGGGAATCACCACATTTTGTCTTTTCTTTGCTGTGCTTTTATATTTTGAGAAACAAAAAAGGGAAATATGTTAAAAGAGCTTCAAACCTGTTGCAGTCAGAACATCTTGGGACTATTTCATCAGTTTCTAAACTGTTTTATTGAATTGAAAAACATCACCTACTGCAGAATTTTAAAATTTAGTGGAGAAGGAACAAAATCACTTCTTTTTTAATTCACTTCTTGTGTGTGCAGTGAATGATTTTACAGGATCACTTTAATTCTCTTACTAATTCTTTGTTCTGACTGCTGAAGTTGCCCTTCTCTTGTGAGAATTTGGTGAGCACCAGTACAGTTTGTGGGTATCACTGGCTGAGAGAGAACACTGTGGAAATAGGGATTAATGGGTTAAACATCTGAAGGAAATAATAAAGCAAGAATTTTCTTGATGGAGAAGGCAACTTACCATACCAAAGAGCAGAGGTAGAGGGTTGCTTTTGGAAAGTTAACTCTTGAGTCATTCTTTGCAAGCTATTTAGGTTATTTCTTCACAGATGGTCAGTAAACTTCAATCTTTTGAATTATTTCTTTGTAGTTTGGTCCCTCTCAAACAAAACTGTAAAAAGTTCAGTGAAAGGTCTTATAAGTGTTTTTTTTTTATTAGTTACCATGATAACAGTGAAGCATTTTATCATCCACAGCAAACATTCTTTGTATAGAAAGTCCTCTAATGTACACAGCAGCACATGAAAACTGTAACTTGTACTCTGAGAAAAGCGATTTAATTGGGCTGATTGCTGGCAGGGTGGGACAGGCAAAAGAAAATTGCAACAAAACTTGAAAACCAGCAGTGAAAAAGAAGGCTTGTGCAGAGGTGTACAGCTGGGTTTTAGATGCTTACAGCACTTTTGTACTTAACTGTTTTGATGTACTGAAAATTTGCTTGTTAGATGGTTTGGAGTTTACATGCTGCTTTTTCTTTCCAGTATGAGGAACTTTGTAGGTTTTATGAAATGTGTGTCAGAGTAGCACAGACTTTGATTCTGGTATTCTAGTTCTCTTATAATACATTAAAGATGTTGAGTTAAAAACAACATATTAAAGATTTTTTTGACTCCCCAGAAGGTATTGTGAGCTGAATGTTCTAACCATGCATTGAATTCAGCCTGGAAGTGTGAGCAAGGACATTGATGAGACTGGCTTGTTGTGAGACGTGTCAGGTTCAGGAAAAGCCCCTTCCCAAATCCTCTTTGAAAAAGAGGACTGTTTAGTGACAATTTGTGATGAATTTGCAAGTCTTGCAAAGACTCTGGAAATTTCTTCTGTACCCATAAATACAAACAGGAATATACCTTAAACCCTGACTTTGAAGTCAACAGCTGAATGAAAAAAACCCTTGCAGTTTTATTCCAAGGGGAATAGAGAATGAAGACTGTCCAGAAGAGTAATGATGGTACAGACAGTCCTGAGTACCTGGAAGGTTTTTCCTGGTGATGAAATCACTGTTTTGTTCTAATTTGAAGTATGGTAAAGGACAGAAGACAGGTTTTAGAGATTGATTAATATCTTTTGTCTCCATGTATTTTCAAGAGAGCCCCTATTTATAATTTAAATGCAACAGAAAGAGAATCCTAGCCAGAACATGTCCTTGTAATAGAATCAGCTGTTTCTGTCAGTCCATTACAGAGCACTAATCGCCCATCAGAACTAAAAGTCATTAGGCACAGTCTGCAGTTTCTCAAATCTGTGCTTTGGGAGTGCCTGCCTGTATTTTACCAGTACTTTAATTGGGGATGAATTTTCCTTTACTCTGAAAACAGATCTCTTGGCACCAAGTAAGCCTGAATTATCCAACTGTATTAAATGTAAGGTTGTTCAGAAATAAATCTGTGAAAAATGCTGAGATGTATCCCATACTTCTTCATGGGAGAAATCTTAGTGATCCAAAAACTTTAGTTCACTTGACATTTGCAGAATGTGTGATATACATGTAGGACAAGACTGGATGCAGTTACTTAAAAATATGCCCAGGGATGTGGTAGGTCAGTTCCTATGGTTCCCAGTTTTCCTGTCTTTCATTCTGAAAGCAATAGATGCAGCTTCTGTGAGATATGTTCTGCCTCCTCTAAGCATGAATACTGTCTTGCCTACACCAGTATAAAACTTCCCCCACACTCAGTTTGACCTGTAAATAAATCATGGATTTGGCCCAGAACAACTTTGCGGTTTCCCACTTTCTATTCCACCGTAGAGCATCATCACATGTGAACATAACAGACACTGTTGTACACTTGAACAGGATTATAATATAGTCCAAGAGTACAATTTTAAAGTTAGGATAAAGTGGGTGGTTATTACAGTGCTCACTCACCAAAATTGAGAGGACTGTTTAATTACCTTTGTTTGTTTGTCTTTATGGTTAATTTAAATATGCCTAAGCAGATAAAATACCTGCTTGAAAGTATGTGTGAATGAGACAACAGGAAAGTATGTTCCAATTTAATATTTGTTTTTTTTTTTTTCCCACTGAAAATACTGTTTTCCAGAACTAATTATAAAAAATTGTGGTAAAAAGGCGTTGTGTTATAATTGAAATGAGTCACTCTAAGTGTGCAATCCCCTTATATTTCTAGGGGGTGAATGTCTCTTCCTATACACATAATACAAATGTAAAACTTCTGTGCCTGTTTGCTTTTTCTGTAAAAAAAATATATTTATTATCTGGGAATGAAGCAACTGAACCCTTTCTTTCATCATTTCTGTCAAGGGTGTATGTTCCAGTTTGCAGCCCAGCAGACATCAGCAATATCAGAGACTATTCACTTTTAAGGGCAGAAATAGAAGTTAAAATTCTGTTGTCTGCTTATAAAGGTGTAAATACTGCCCAGCATCTGCTTATCCCAAATTGTCACATGATGCTCACATGTGGATTTCTTCATTAAGTGGATGATGAGCTGTAACTATTCCTTTGCAAAAAACCATCAGAGCACTCTCTGCCTGAGCCTCCTTGCCTGGTTTTGTGAGGAGCAGTGATTTCAGAGGGGTAAGCTCAAGTGCCTCATGTAGTTCAGCTAAGCAATGAAAAATTACATCTGCTTGTTCTGTAAATAATGTCCAGTCAGAGCAGATGTAATTAACTACTGAACTTAATGGATGCCTCGTGAGGTTACAGATGCTATCAGTCATAAACTAGATGAAGGCAAGAGTGCTTTATATGCTTGGAATTCCTTTTAGGACTAATTACTAAATATCTTTAAAATTGATTGCTTATGCTTTCAATTTCTGAGAGTGTTTTCACATGATCTATGTGGAATGGACTTGCTGCAGCTTTAGAACAGAATGGGAGACACCTTCATTGCTGAGAGTTTTTGAGGAACAAAATAGTCTCTGTTCTGCAGAACTTTCTCCCAGAGCTTCACTATTACTTGGTCTTATTTCAGGGCTGGCCAAGCTGTCCAGCTGTCTCAGGCTGGTCTGACACAGATTCTTTTGGTCTAAATTAGTTGAGAAATAGACAATTGCAAAGATAAAATTCTGTTGATGTGTCACCAGTGTTAGCCTAACATTGACAAAGCAATTGGAGACATGGGGAATGCCTCTTAAAAACAACAACCAAATTTGATTTCTGCCTGTTTGCTTTCAAACACTTTACAGCTGGAGAGTCTGCGAGAAACCTCCTGCTGATGTTAATATTGAACTGACCATGTACCCTTTCTTTCTTCAACCACAATGTTGAACATCCAGTTTATTTCAATATAATATCATGCCAATGTGTTTTAATATAATTTTTTTGGTAATCTTTGTTCACGATCTGTGTTAACAATACACTGAATGGATATGAGCTGATGAGCCTGTCCAGGAGATTTTGTGAGATGCACATTGTTTCATATAACTTAGGATAAACCAGAAGGGTTCCCAAACTCACCAAAATGGTGTTGGGCTTGATGATTCAGTTTTAAGGGATGTTTAAAGAGGTTTATGAAAAAAGTTGATGCTCAGGTAGCCTTGATGACAACTGTTAGTTCCTCTACAAACAACCTTTTAAGGAGATGTATGTATAGGAGATATGTCAATGACTTAATCACAGATTAATGAGTATGAGCCAACAAGGGAGAAAATAAAACTGCATTTGTTTATTTGTAATGCTCTTGGCATTTTTAGCAGCTGTGACTGTTTCCTTGTGATAGTTGCATGCCCAGTCTTGAAGGAATTTTTGGTGCAAGTCAAGGCAGAGTAATTTTAAGAGCAGTTTCTAACAATAGCATTACAGCTGCAGTCCTGGATGGCTCCGAGATGACACTCTTTTCTGCATTTTCCAAAATTTTGGAGAACGTGACCTTTTGACTTAAATTTCTGAAACTGGCGCCGTCTGGCAAAAAGAAAGAGGATTTTGAACAGTTGCTCCCATTATTTTGGATGACTGTTCAAGGCTGGGCTGGCTCTTTCACACATCAGGAATCTGCTTCATGGCCTTGTAAAACTAGAATTAAGTAATGAGAAAGATTAATGAGCTGTCTGAGCTGTGGGCTTTATTCCTCTCAATATTCCTTCTCCCTTAGGCTAATTTGTGCAAAAATATAATACACATAAGGAAGATTTGCAGCATTTATTAGGGGTGTTATTTCTCAGGTTTTAAAGTATAACCTACTTTTTATTTACAGAAGACTACCACATGTCTTGCTTTTTATTTTGTTGATACACGCATTTTGGGTAGCTGTAACTGTTTATTTCAGGAAATAAGTTAGCATAATGGTCTTCTGGAGCTACTGCTGTTGCAATGTATGGATTATCTGTTAGGAGAGCAAATTCACCTTTTTTCTTCTGAGCTATTTTTTCCTATGCTTTTGCATCACATCTAAAACTCTGGGTTGCAAAATTCAAACTGTAATATTTAAATTTACTTTTTCCTGCAAATGAAATTACATTTTAAAAACATTCTTTTATGTCGTCTTTATCATTTAAGAGTAACTTTGGCAAATGTATTTGAAGGCCTGCTGCTCTGGTTGGGGGTTTTTTTTAGCCTTGAGGAAAACAATTAAGTAGATAGTAAATTAGTTTGCTGATGTCTAAGGATTGAACAGCTGAATTACTGTACCCCAGTTCTTGATCTGACCAGGGATCTCAGAGATTATCTTGAATTTTCAGAAAGCACTCACTGGTTTAACTTCAGCTGAAAAGCTTGGGATCAAATATGAAATGAGCTGTTGTCTGTACTATGGAAAGAAAAGGCACTGCTGCTTGACTGATGGCATGAAATTCGAGCGACCTGTGCCCCTGGTCCCCAGTACCAGAGAGAGGAGTGAATTCTGTGGAGGAAATGAGAGTTGGAGAACGACAATCATTCATTGCTGTGGCTGGCAAGGGATGTGTGGGTGCTGCCCTGCCCTGGGCTGTGGGTGCCCAATCCCATGGAAGCTGTAGCTCAGCTGTGGCAGCTTTGGCTTTTCCTGGGGCTGGGTGACTCTCCATTGACCCCTTGGGAATGTGGTTTGCATCCACTGTTTGTTGGCATCTGCCTATCCAAGCCATGACATGTGGTTTCAGTCATGTTTGTCACCATAAGCAGACCCAGTCTGGCCCATGGTGTACTGTGTAATATTGTATTTTGGGCTTGAAAACATGATGTAATGTACAAAATATGGAATAGACACTCCAGCTTACTAAAAAAATACATATAGGTATGTGTGTGTATATATATATCTATATCTGGGAGCAGGCACTGAAAATATTCTGAGGAAAGTGTGAATTCTTGCCTGTTTTGAGATGTATCCTGGAATTATTTTAGGTCAGGTAACCAAACCCTTTAATCTTATGGAAAGCCCTGAGGTTAAGTGATATGAAAGGTTAGTGGGCAGCTTCTAGCTGCATATATTCTTGACAGGTTAATGCACAGATGTGACCTGGATCCTTAGCTCTGCTTACAAAGGAATAACTCTGTTGCCCAGGCAGAAGGGTTGTGGGGGAGGGAAAATAATTTGCTGTGTTTGAGAATTTTGCTTAAAGTTTAAAGGGCTTTTAACTTTATTTCCTTCTGCAGTAACTCTAATTTGAAATAAATCCAAAGGCTTTTTATTTTGCTGACTAGTAAGGGATTTCTAAGCTGAAGAGAAGAGAAAGGCTGGAAGATCTAAAAACATGAAATGCATCATTGGCTGATTCGTGACCTGTGGGTTGGGAGACTGATATATACTGAATATTTAGAGAAATAGGGCTGCCTGTAAGTTAAACAGCTGAGGGTTGCCCTCCCCCCCTATTTGGTTTTATACATTAATGTGCTTTGCAAATGGCATTTTTACTGACATGCAACTTCTGTTGAGGTAGAGAACTAATCCAAACAATAAATTTAATTTGCTTTGAATCTGTAGTATGTTTAGGGTAGCACTGGATTGACTGTTTTAGTGCCACATGTGTTGTCCTGAAGCCTGTGGCACTTTGTCACCATGAAGGTGAGATTTCTTAGGAAGGGGTGGTTCCAGGCAGTTTGGCTGGTACTGGGAATATGGGCAGATGTGCTGTGACTAAGCTATCCTTGGCAATTGATGAATTTGTGTGGTAGCAGACATAAATTCAGTAGAGTGCAGAGAAAGGTCTGGGAATTAAACTCCGTGACCTCTGAATATTTTGAATGGTATTGGCGAGAGCTTGGGTATTCATTTTCTCTATTTTAAGTGTCTCTATAGCTAAGCAGATGATCAAACAGTATGATCCCGAATTTAGTTTCTAAAAAGTCAGTAAATTATAGAAAATATCTGCAGCATATTCCATAGGTTAATCTGACCTTCAGTACAGATATGGTTTTAGCATTGCTGTTTAAAATTCTTCACTGATGAGTTTGGGAGAGAAGTTCAGATGTAATCATTTCTAGAAAGAGAAATTGAGAAGTGCTGTATTTAATAACCATTTACAATGATATGGTGAAAAGAAGGAAATTATTTTTCCTGACAGATTCTGATAGGAGAAAGAGAAGCTTAGTGTGGGGTGGTGTTTTTTTTTCTTTTTTTTCTTCTTCTTTTTTTAAATCACCATGAAATATTCCTTCCTGTTAATCTGATGGATGGATTACAGTTTGTCCTTGCATGGCCAGGTTGTACTTTGCATCAGAACTGGAGATTCCAGCCCTCATTATAACATTTCTGTAATGCAAATGGTTATGTATAGAGGGAGATTTAATTAATCCCCTGCTGGTTGGTACTATACCCTACAGCAAACGTAGTCAGCAAAGGAAAAAAAATGAAAACACGAGTGCAAGGTACCAGGTCACTGACTGTCAGCGGAATTTCATCATCTGTGAAATATTAACTTATTAACTGAAATGTATTTACTCTTAGAGCTGTAAAAATATTTGTCTATTGTCCCAGCTGGTATCATAGTGAGCTACCTTGCAAGAAACCAAGGTCAAAGGCAGTCTCAGGAATCGTGCTGTCTGCTCTGGCAAGAACACGGAACATCCTGCATGGGGATGGTTCTCACTTTAATTTGCGAGGACTCCATTTAAGCTGCCATCAGTGCAGGCTCCAGCATCCAACTTTGCCTGTGGGTCTGTGCCATATGCGCAGCTACAGAGTCAAGGACAAATTATAAGCCTGAGAGAAAGTGACAAATTTGAGTGATGGGCTCCTGCTTTCTTCTCACTTTTATAACATAACTTATCTGTTTAAACGATGTGGGTTGTATTGCAGGTCAAGGAACAAATAGATTTCCAGACTGTGCATGCACCTATACAGAAAGCCAGAACTCCTTCTGCTGCCTGAACCATTCCTGTTTTCAAATGCAGTGCCTGTATACAAAAACTCACAATTGAATAAATTTTTCAGTATCTATGCACAAAACAATGTATTATGTAAACAGAAAAGTGATGTTTGAAATGGCCAGTGTATTGTATTTTCTAATCTTTCTTGCTGTCTCAAAAATGAAACCTGAAGTGTAGCATGATATGGTGTCCAACTGACTTTATATCCTCATAATCTGAGGTGATAAACTTAAGATAAAAGGAAACAAATATGAGGAGCTCTTTTGAAAGCAGGTATTTGAATCTGCTTTTTATAAATTCCACAATACTGAATTTCTTTCCTAAGATTCATTTTTAACTACTTGTCTGAAAATCTGCTGCTTCTTTTGTCATGTAGAGATCAAGTTGCATGTTTAATAATCATGCCTTGAAATGTGGAACTGATACAAAAAATTAACTTTCAGAACAGTCTGTTCTTTTCATTTGGGTACTGCAAGATTTAATACACTCTTTATTTTTTAGGATCTGTGGAAGTAGTTCTTTATTCCCCTTCTGAAAGTTCAGTGTGAATAATGTGTACCAATCTTTTAAAATGTTCTTATGCTATTTAGCACTTCATATAAATCAAATATAAATGTAAGCCTCTATTTTGAGGGTAGTATTGTTGATCTAGAGAGCAGGTGGCATGGAGGCTGGCTGAAGTAATAATGGTAATATAAATATAGCTACTGGCAGCACAAGTGCTCAGGGAGGCAGATGTGCTGTCGGAAGGGGCAGTTTGGAATCTTGCATGTTCATGTGTTGTTCTTATCAGAAGGGTGGTCTTAAATGAAAAATGTCCTTTAGAATGAACTATCTTATTGAAAGGATTACAGCTGCACCCCGTGAATAGTGTTTCAGACCAAGAAGTCACAGTTCAGCACTCTTTTATTAGTTATCTCACTTCTTAAAATGAGATTTAATTTTCCAGGATACCTGGACATATAATGCCAAACTCCGTTGTGGTGTGCATCCAATCACCAGTCAAATCACACCACCTTCTTCATAATTTACTAACTAAAATGTTTAATCTGTACCATAAACCTGATTCTGAGTAGAGTTTAACCTTTATAGGGTGCTTGTGAAAAGCTGTTGGACTTCTCTTGTGTTTTGCACAATTATTGAATCATTGTTTTTGTAGTGCTACTTCATGTATTTGAAACTACCCTGTCATTTTAAGATGTAAACTCTCAGTTTGTCCCATTGCACACATTAAAGCATTGAGCTGTCTTAGGGGCACAGCTGAGTCTCGACCTTGTGAGTGCATCCCCAACCCTGGTAGGCATTTCCATTGTCTGCTTGATCCCCTGGAGACCTGCAACGTTCTCCTGACAGTGGGCACCCTCGAATAGGTGCCCTGAAATAGGTCATCAGTTGTCTGCAGTCTGCTCCTTCCTTGCTTTCTTCCATCTCCAGGCGTTTTCTTTCTGGGATGTAACTTTTCCAGACACTCACAGGTGATTTGGGAAAAGCAAAGCCTGTGATTACACAGCTCATGGTTGTGTAACATCCATCTCTGGTGCCTGTGCCTTGGCCTCACCATTCATGGTTTGGGGGACTGTAGGTGCTTTCACCAGCCCTGCTTTGGAGAGGCAGAAAAGGGTGAAGAGCTGGGAGGGTGAGGCCTTGGCATTTCTCCAGGGGACAGGAAAAGTGCTGGGAGGGTCAGGACATGGCTTGCTGTATGTTAGGGTTTTTGAAGGGGATTTTAAGACTAACATGAAATAAGGCACAGTGGAACAGCAGATATAAAAATTGATTGTTTTGATTGTGCTCTTTGTTGTCAGGACCCCAGTGTTATTACATGTGAACTAGTGCCTATTGATTGCACAGCTGCACCGTGTTTGTCAAGGTGGAGGTGCAGAATGAAGACAATTGCTGCGTGGATAGGATAGTATTTCAGTTACATTGAGATGTCATCTGCTAGGACTTCCTTCCTTACCTCTGAATTCAGTTGATCCCCCTTTTCAAGGCACAAAGCTTTCAGGAACAAAGCCCAAGGCAGTCATCTTTCTAACCTTGCATGCATTTAATCCCGAATTACCTATATTATAGGTAGTATTAAGGGTAATATTGTGTGAGTAAAACAAGTGTTCAGTAGAGGAGAGGATTTGTCCATTCCTGTTGCTGGACCATGTTTCTTGTGGTGTGTGCCTGTAAGTCACAATTACTGGAGCTGTGCTCTCTCTTTGAGGGAATGTTCTCTCTTTAAGTGACTTTTCAGCCCTAATGATTAGAGCAAAGCTTGTAGAAATGAACCCTAAAAGCTGAAAAACTAGAAGCTCGATAAAGAGATTTAAAGGTCAATGTTTTGCTGTTTCAGCCAGTACCATGAAATTCCAGAGCTTTGTATGTTCATTTTGAAAGTTTCTGGGACTGACTGTGTTGGAATAAACATAAATACATAATTTGAATAGAAAAAGTGCCTTCTGCCAAGAGGTGCCATCTTCTTTAAAGAGGATAAATTAAATACAGCTGCTCATATGATGTGCAAGATGTATGTGCATGCATAAGTAATATACTATTTACACAAGCAGAATAATATATAATACCTGTATCATACCTATTTATTTATCCATTTGCAGTGGCAAAAAGCTGTCATTCCTATGTAGGCTTCGTGGTTGGAAAGTAATTCTTTCTAGCAAATGAAAGTGGAAGAAGTACCTTTTTTAGAATATGAAACACACAACCTGTTATAGATGCTAATGATTTATTATCTTACGCACTTGAAGTGTTTTGATTAGATCTTGACAAGTTTGTCTGATGACAGGAATTTATTTCTCGATGCTGTAAGCTGTCAGCCTTGTGATAATTCACACATGAAATTTGCTTGGTAGTGTTAAACTGTAATAAAATTTCAAATTGTGGAGAACTCATACTTGAAAAGAATAACAGCATGTTTAAGATCAATTTATTTGTTTATTGATTTATTAGTTTTAGTGGCTGTAACTTTTTGGTATTTTTGGAAAACTTTTCAGTGAAGTCTCATGTATTACTGATCAGTCACTCAGTGGCAATAACAGTCATGTCAGTCACGAACACTGTAACTAAAGATGAAAAAGAGATTTACCAGATTTTGTGGATTTAATTTTTTCCCCCTATTGACTTTTTTTTTTTTTCCCCCCAAAATTCAGTGAAAACACTGATTTTTTTTTTCTATTTTTTTTTCTAAGAGGGGGTGAAAATCACAGCAGGTAGATCAGTATCCCGCCAGTCAGCGGGTGTTGGCTGTGCTGGCACTGGGATGAGCGCGGCTCGTCCAAGGGGGATGTTTTAGGGATGGGAAGCACCAGCGGCGGGTGCGGCCGCCCCCTGGCGGCGCCCCGCGGCAGCGCACCCCGAGCCCGCCGCTCTCCGCGCCTCGGGATGCTCCCGGGTGGAATAAAAACATCAAAATGTTGCTGACAAATGGGAGTTGTGTTTGGCCTCGTGGTTTTTTGTGATAATACATAGCACGATTATTTTGTATGGTTACGAAAAACTCCAACCAAAGCAAACCCCCAAATGCCATTACCGTACATTGATGCTTCCTTTTGGTGGGATTAGTGAGACCACACCACACAGCTAGCTGCAGGCACGCTGCATTCCACACCTGGAAGTGGTTCTGATGCTGATGAGGTATATAGGACAGAATTAATTACTGCCTTATCTGTGCTTAGGCTTGAATTTCAAAGTTATGTTTGCTCTGTTGAGTGCTTATGAGTTTTTGACTACAAAGGCAGTGAGTGTTTAGACAAAATGAGTAACTTTGGTACCCCAGACTGTGCTCTGTGAATGTGCAGCAGCAGCACTGTGCAGTTCTACACTGAGCATGTGTTGGGAAATGGCCAGCTCTTTATCAATTTCACCTCAGTCATTTATTGCTAAATAAATTACTAATATGTAATAACAAGTGAAATTAACTCCAGGTTTTCACTGTTTTTTTTTTTTTTCCAGAAAGAGCTCAGTCTCCCCAGAAGAGGAAGCTTGTAAGTATAATTATTCTTTATTCATCCCTTGGTTTGTTTTGAACATATATAGCTGTTCAGTTGTGGAAGTAATTTAGATGGGCAGATGCTCTGTTTTCTCTGTTAGCATTTTTAAGAATCTGTCATGCGCTTGGAAACAGCAAGCTTGGATTTCTCCGAGACTGAAGCCTCTATTCATTTCCTTAAGTGTAGTAGGAGAAGTAGTAGTAGTGTAAGCTTACTTCTAATTACCAGCTTGAGCTGATCCTGATATGGAAGCAGCTCTGGTGTTGAGTGTTGCTGCACTGACATCGCTGAAGTGACTCCAGAGAAGTCACTGATTATTTATGTGATATGGACAACTTTGATCACTGCTCTTCAAACAGTCTGTTGACAGAAGTGTAAGCACACAGCTCCTGGGCCATGCAGGTCAGGTGTTTGTGGAGCAGGCAGTCTAATAGAGGTATTTCGATAAAGTAGCGTGTGCTGGGAAAAGTAGACTTTTAAAGATGTGATTTAAACAAACAGCAATTTTTAAAAATGCATTATGATGTTTAAAGAATTTTAGTGAACTAACTCGTGTTCCAATGATATTATAAGAGCTTAGTTTCTCCTATGCTTACAGATTTATGGTGGAAGAAATTGCATTATTGATTGCATTATATAAAAGAGAAAGCTTTTGTACTGCCTGCTATTGCATTATGATTTAAAATTGTTTCCCAAAGCTTGTGTACTACAGACATGAAGCTCACAAAAGCATATAACCTTTCTTCCTCAGGTTTCTGGTTCTAATGAGAAATGATTTTCAGCCTTCCAGCGTAAGCTATCCCCTTTGTGTAAGAAACAATGTTTGGAAAATGCTGTGTAGTGCCAGTGATTCAGGGCTGAACAATACAACAGATCAAAAGGTCTTTTTTTTAAAGTGGGGCATGACCGAATCTTTTTGTTTAGTTCATATGACAATGATAAACCAGTCAGGGAGTTATTTAAAGAACATGAAGCACTGACTGGTTTGGGGGTTTTTTAACCAGTGTGCCTCAAAGGCTGGCTTAACGAGATTTGAGAGGTTTCTAAGACAGGTGGTGTTCATCATTTGAAGATTATGAAGGTTCTTTGATCGAATTGTGGAGCAGTGAGTTACCACTAAGTTTTTTGTTAATGTAACTTGGATATTTTTGCACAAAACTTTTGGAATTGAAATTGAGGATGCCAGAGATACTCCCTTTCCTCATTCCGGTGTGGAGGTGGGTATGACACAAAGCTATTCATGTATTTTCATTTGAAATATCTGACATGCAAATGAAGAGCTTCAAATGTGTGTAGTGTTTTAGTTACTAGTAGCTAAACTAAATGACTGAATGTTTTATTTCTATATTGACTTAACACCTTCAGTTTTCATTACTTCATTTTAGTTTTCTTCCACAAGTGAGTGCCTCTTAAGCTGTAATTACGTGAAGAAATTTAGCAACCTGTGTCAGGAAGATCCAGGCCATAAATTTGAAGCACTAGGTTGCAGCTATTACTGAGACTGAAAATCTATGAAGAATTGAAATGTTTTAAGTTAGTTGCCTGTGTTATCTAGTTGATTATTTGATTGTGGTTTCTGGAATTCCAGATTCTGTAATCAAGTACCAAATGGTTTCTTATTGTTTGAAAAGTTTATCTATTGAAGAAGTCAGTAGTGCATTGGGCTGATATAAATTCCACATACATATATGTAAAAATTGGTATAAATACCAATATATACCATTTGTGTTGATGTTGTACTGTGAAGTGTACAGGCTCACTGAAAAGAGACATGTGGAGTTGATGTACCTGATTTTGCATATCCCAGTATCAGAGTGCTTACTTAGTTAAAAAAAATATAATTCCACTAAGTCTTTGAAATAGGATTTAGAGAAATTTATATCAAGGGAATAATTATATGTGTATATATATGGTAGAAATATACGTATCCTATATATAAATTTGTTCACCCATTCTGTCAAAAAGGATGGCATAATGACTGTAAGCAGTTTGCAGTTCTTCTGGAGGTTTTTCTTCTGCTTGAATCAACAGGGAACCTCATAAGTAAAAATAAATTCTGAAAATAAAATTTATTCTGAAAAGCTGTTGTGCTGTGGCTGATGACTAGGGATAGTTATGGATGTGCCCACGTCCTGATGCATTGACTGTCAGTCACTGACTTTTGTTCACCGACAGAAGCAGATGCAGGAATTGACAGGAGGATGAAGGATCTGGCTTGGGGCCAGAAACCCTCAAGAGGTGCATCCATTTTCTGCTCAAACTCCAGCCTTTGTAGCAGTTCAGTAGCAACTGTATTATATACAAATATCAGCCACTCAGCATTTTTTGGTGTGCCACTCTCGAGACTGGGGTGCACTTACTGCTGTAAAAGAATGATATTTGGGGAGGAAGTAATTATTTTATGGCCAGTCAGAGACTTGATTATTGCTGCTTCTTTGGTGATTACTTTGGTTGATTGTTGAATTAGAAAGGTTTTAACCTGTGGATTAGCTCAGGTATTCATCACTGCTGAATGGGGAGGGACAAGATTTTCCTGACGATGCTTTAAACCCTTTTTTGTTTGACACTCATTGCTTCGTATTTCCTGGGTCAGTACAAGTAGCCTCTGTTTTTCTGCAGGGACTGATGGTAGGTGTGGACAACACCAGTTGCTGTGCTTGTTTGTGCTAAGGAAAAGGAGTGGAGTTACATGTCTCAGCATTTTTGTCAGGAGAGCATGAGCAGTGTTCCTAAAGAAGGAAATTCACCTAAAGAAGGTCTTGAGTAGAAGCTGAAGAGAATGAATGGTGGGACAGAGATTGTGAAGTCTGTTGATGAGTGACTCTGTTTCCATATTAGCAGAAGGGAGCACAGCACAGTGTAAAGGGTGGCTTGGCCCTTGGATATCTTGCAGTCTCATGTTGAAATAATCAGCACAGAGTGAGCAGAAATGTAAAACAGATGGGGGAGTTGTATCCAGGATGACATTAAGAGAAATACTTGATTATTTAGATACAATTTTGTTGTTAATGTGCTTAAAGTGTTTGTGTTTCTATAGGGGAGTTATATTTAATGCACTAAAGGAAATTATACTCCACTGAGTTTTAGACTGCTAAGAGGTTGAATAGTATGAGAACAAGAACAAGTAGTTATATTCTGTCTCTGGTGTGGTTCAGTAATCAGAGTTCAAAGTTTTCCTTTAATGAATTATGCATATAGATGTATTGGTTATATTTTTCCCCATGCTTTGTTCACAAAAGAAATAATTACCATTCATGAATATTTTCTTTAATTTCAAATAGTGAATGTGGAGTGACAGACCCAAACTTTGATCTCCAGTCTATTAGTGTAAGTGGTTTAATTATTTTCAGCCATTACCCTGTTCTGTTCTTTTGGAGCTACAGAGTGTACAGAGATTGGTTTTTGTGTTGTTGGCTTCAGCTTTCACATGGTTTTGATGTGCACCTGCACGTGCAGCGCCCTAGAGATGGTCCAGACCTAAAAGAACAAAGGTGGGGACTGTGCAGCAAGACGAGTCTCGTGGTGATGAAGCTCCTGTGTGTGTTCATGTGTTTAACAGAGTTCAGCACCCAAAAGACCAGGCTGCAAGCTGCAGCTTTCACTGTGGCTGCAGGATGCACAGCACCAGCCTGCGGCTCACTGTTGTTTCTGGTTGCCTCCTTGGCTAACCAGTGGTCATTAAAATCCAGTTGGGGGTTGCATTGAGCCCCATCTGGTTTCTTGTTCAGTATCCCGTTAATAGTAAATTCTTAAATTCAGTTGTTTATAAAATGAACTTTATTGACCTGTGGGTTTATGTTTGAAATCCTCACGGTTTCTAAGGCAGGGTTTCTAGTGTGGGTTGCTGTAACTTTTGTGCTATCTAAATGTAAAATTTTTAAAAAAGAAAACAGGTATCTCCTACATTATATCCAGATTTGAAAAGAGTCATTTCCTCAGCAAACTTAAGTTGATTAACCAGTTTTTAACATCAGATACAAGTTGTTTTTGTTAATTCTTTCCTGCTGTCAGCTATCTGTATCAAATATATTTTAGTCTGTGTACAAGTGGAAAATGAACATGGAAGCATAAGACACATGAAAAAATAATTTCAATCCAGAATATATCCAGTAAAGATACACATTTATATAACTCAAATATTACAGACTAATGTTTTGATGGTGATAGGTGCTGGTAAAATGTATTTATCTTAACTTTTTATGTCTCTGTGAAATATGATAAGCAACATAACAGTGTTTGCTAAAGACTTGTGCAAGCCATTTGTAGTGGTCTTTATTCCTTCTAATCACTTTTTAAGGCAGTTTATGTCCACTATGGGACTTGTTTTCTCTTTTTCTCTCTCTCCTCTGCACTACCCTTCTACTTGTAAACCTCTGAAGGGTCTTAGTTTCTACAGCCCTAGACATTATTAAACAAGTCTTCATGATAATTTGTGAACTTATCCCCATCTTCCTGATAGTAAAATAACACACAAGCACACCAAGGAATTTCTTTGGGAGGATGTGCTGAATTATGTGTATTCTTTTTAACTTTTAGACCTTGGAAACAACAACAAGTTTGATGGCAGGAAAGAAAATTTCTGACCTTTAGTGCTGGTTTATGTCTTTGTGTTGCCATGCTCAGGTGCTGTGGGAATTTCCTCTGTATGTGCAGAGAAATATCATTCTGTTTCTGCTCATCTTGGTGGGCAAGTGTTTCTGCTGGTGATGGATTGATGCTGTTTCCCTGCCAGGAGCAAGTGCTGTTGCCCCAAGAGTGGAGAAGCCAAAGTGTTGGAAATGGATGAAAAATGGTTCTGAAAAGGAATAGGGAGTTGTGTTACTTTTGCACTCTGTTCTGATTTGGATCTGAAATAAAGTAAGAAATAATGCCTTCAGTTAATCCTTTCTGCTTGTGATGCTTTCTGTAGATGGGGAGAGAAAGAGGTGGTCTCTTCTGACCACCCCATCCTTCTCTGAGTGTGTAGAAGCAGCTCACAATCAGTGGATCAAAAATAACCTGCTGCTCTTAAGCTGATACATGGCTCTGGCTCTGGAGCTGGAACATGCCAAATTATTCTTGGGGGGCTCCATAGCAGTGTTGCTATTTGTATATTAAGCTTTAAAAGTATTTTAAAGCATTGTTTCTTTAAGAGAATGATTTGGTGAGCAAGGGGGATTTTAGTGTTCTGTAAAGACTGTAATCTCAGAGACAAAGAGTTTATGGAGGCTTTCATCAAGGATTTAAAAGTGGAAAAAGTCTTTCATGCAGTTTTTATTATCAAGTTTCCACTGCTTAATCCAGATTCTCATTTAAAAAGTATAATAAAATTATACACAGCATACCAAATTTATACCTTCTCTTGCTTGCTGAGCTGTCTTACTGTGAATGCACAGTGTGAAGGGCAAGGGCTCTGGCTGTGTAAGGAGCAGCCCCCCTGGTCCTTAATCCCGAGCCTGCAGTCTGTTTTCCTGACCAGCTGTAGCTGTTGAGGGGTTGGGATTTTGTAGTATGGGGGATTCCTGATGTGATCAGAATCGTGGAAAGGTCTGAAGATAGGAGTTGTCACCTGGAGTTTGAATGGCAGCCTTCACAAATACAGTCTTTAACACTTTGAAGCCTATCAAAGATAGGTATTTGGAAATTGTTTTGGGGGAAGTTGCAGATGGACAATTACACATTTAAAAATGTTGGACGTCATTTGGGGCAGTTTTGTTAATAGCATGAAATTGATTTTGAGCTGATTGAAGGTGCTGTTTGCAAGCCAAAGTGCCAGACTTGCTCTGTAAGGTAATATTGCCTCCTAGTGAAGGTGTTCCTTGCTCCCATTCCTCGATTCCCTTGGTATTCGGCTCCCCAGGCTGCTGCGAGTGCTGTTGCTCTGTTTTCAGAGCTGGAATCCCTAAAGTTTGTAGCTGAAACACAGCTTGGGAGTTACAGGAAGATGTTTGGAGATTAAATTTGTGCGTGTCGTTGAGGGGATTGATTTCTGACCAGGGGCCGGTTCACGTGTTCCCCTGCCGACCGGGAACAGCTGCTGCTCGCACACCGCCGAGGGCTCTGCCAGGGCTTTGGGTGGGAGCAGTGGCTCTATTCCTGTCGCCGTGTGAGTTTTCAAGCTGCTCTGTAAGGTTTCTGCCAGAATCCTTTCAAGTGTGCCATCGTTCCTTTGGCTTCCCGCTTTCCTTTTGGTTTGGTGAGAGCGGCTGCTCCTGCTCCTTGAAGCCCAGGAGAAGTTGGTCTGATTTGCCGTGGGCTCAGCTGGAGCGTGTCAGGACCCACGTTGCTGGCTGTGGGACGGCTCAGATGGCCAGGCTGTGTCCTGGACTTGTCAGCACCTTCCTTTCATTCTGGTGGGCTTCGTTTCCTTGCGCTGGATGCTGTGAATAGACTCGTGGGAGAGTTTAATTTTTTTTTTTAATTTGTAAATAATTAGGTTTTTGACATGAGCTGTGTGATTAATCTGGACCGTTACTGAACTCCTGAGGTCTCTCTGATGCTGGGGGTGTATGAAGAGCTTGGAATTGCACTGATTGTTCTGTGCCCTGCGTTGGAGTGATAACGGTGGGTTCTCCTTCCCGGCTCTAAGCCTCTTAGGCTGGGAAGAGCCACAGTGTATCAGCACAATGATGAAACGGAGGAAACAGAGGCTTGGAGCCCCATCTCTGCGGATCCAGTAAGGACTGTAGTGACAAATTAATTGCACTTAAACATTTCCAATTGAGACTATGAAGAAAAGCCAGCCAGAGCTTTCCGTGGCCAATAGACATTGCTATTATTTGTTAGAACTTTATCTGTCACGGTTATTTGGCTGTACAGGAAGGTTCATTTGGAAGCTTTAACATTTTACTTTTGCGGAGTATTTCCTATGAAGTATAGCCAAAAAAGAGCAATGTTTAAATATTTTTAACTGGGGTACTTTGTGGTTAGGTTTTGTACCAAGCATTCATGTAGCAAAACTGGATTTTTTTGTAACTCTGTCTTTCTAGTTTGATCACTCTTCAGATTTAAAAAGTACTTTTAATCATCTGTCAGAAAGGTGTCACAGGGCTCAAATCTTCAGAAACCTTGTCTCCGATTATTATCTTTTAAAATTAAGAATGCTATGGAAGACTTTTAGATTGGAAGCAAAAAGTCTTTGCTTTCTAGAAATACACTGCTACATGTATTTCTATAAATAGAATTTAAGCAATTCCTTTTTAATTCTTGTGTCCTCTATAAATGCTTTGAAATCTACTAATGAAAACTGCTATTTATGATGTTCATAATTACATTTATTATTTCTATTAGGTAAAACTAAGGAAATTGTATATTTAATACTATGGTTATAAGTAGGCGAGATTAAATGAATCTGTAACATAGTGGAGGGAGGAGCAGGGTAAGAGGCAGGCTTAACCTTTTCTGTCTGTGGACTGTAAAGCTCATCTGCTGTTTAAGCAGAGATAGCTAGTGGGGAGGATTTCCAATATGTAAAGGTTACTTGCTGATAAGTATTTGGATTCATTAGGAAATCTAAAGCAAGGAATATGAACAAACATGCTTGACTTCAGGACTTTAAGTGTAAAATATCTGAATTCTAAACAAAACTGAAGCATGCTCCAGATTTCCATTTTGCTCACTTTTATATTTAAATATGGTAAATAGAAACTTTTTTCATCCCTCAGTCAAAAATCAAATTTATAAGTATAAGAATAGAGTAGCACTAGTTTGTATTCTAACACATAAGAACACTTTGCAATACCAGTATTTGTAAGTTAACTTTTACTTTATTTCTAGTGAAGGACATCTCGTCGTGTATAGTTCAATAAAGTAGGTGTTAGAACCTCTGCTCTGTGTTTCTGTAGAAGTCTGTTTGCAGCTTTCTGAAAAGCAGCTACTTTGAGACATTTTCTGTGCTCTCTGTATATACAAATGTGTGTTGGCTGCTAACCCTGCAAAAGCAGGACAGTTCACAGAGCTGGGCACAGAGCTGGGCATCAGCGTCCTCAGCTGCAATCCTGATACTGCCAGAGATGGGCTGTGGACATGTCACTTAACCCCTTCGTGCCTCAGTTTCCCCACGGCTAAAATTAGCATAAAGCCATTTTGAACTGCTGCTTTCAGGCTTAATTAGTTGTTCTAAAATGCTGTCACTGCTGAATGTTGTTTTCTAGTTTAATGGTTTGTGTAATTCATATTTTCACAGTTGCTTATTTCTGTTACTGCCGTGGTGTAACCATGGTCCCAAATTGTGAAGGCTGTGATACAAATGGTCTGTGTTTGTTACTGGCCATTATCAATTTATTCTTTTTTCGTAAATAATTTTTTTAGATTAGAGATTGACAGTGGTCCATATTTCAGAAAGCCTGGAAATCGCTGCAAAGAAGGATTTGGATAATTCCAGATTGGAAGATTTCTGTAATGGAAAAATAACATTGAATAGATATTAAATTGCCTGAAAAATACATTTTGATTTGGATGATAATGGAAAGCATGACTTTTGACCACTTAGTTTATTGCATTTATTGAGAAGATATAACTTGCATTTTGAAAGTATTTTTTTTTCTTTTTTGAAACAAAAGATGTGATATTGATCCTGATTTTTTTTTTTTTTCTACTGTGGTACCTTGTCAGAATCTCCTCTCCTTTGTACTCCCACTGCCGAGGAAATGATGTTCATCAGCACATGTTCTCTTCATCTGCTCCAGGTCTGCAGCACCTTAAATTCCCATTTAGTGCTGACTGTGCACTTGTTACTTCTCCTCTAGTATTTTACTTGAACTCACAACCCCAGAGCAATCCGTCTAGTCCGTGCTACAGCCATCCTTTTCAGTGGAGGTAAGGAGAGGTGTCAACTAGGAACTGCTAATGGTTTGGTGTTGGCATAACCATCTATGAACTTAACAGCTTTATAGTTTAAGAGAATAGCATCTAACAGAAGGGAACCACCCTGTAGTCTTAATTTTCTTACAGTCCTTAGTGCTCAAGTTCATGTTGCTTATTGGTACAAGTTCTTTTTAGGTCATGTGTAGTTTAAGGCCCTATGTAGGGAAGAAGCAAAAGTGGATAAAGGATGGAAAACCTGTCTGCTGGTGTGTGCATGCAAATTCATCATGGTTAGCTTCTGAGTATGTGTGCAACTTGTACCATGCAGCACAGGAGCCCTCACAGGCATGGCTGATGTCAAGAAAACCAATGTAAAAATAAAACAGCCTAAGTGGGGTCCTTAAAAACACCTGTCTAAAATAGTGGGTCTGTGCTAAAGTACTGCACCCTGTTCTATTCCCTGGAAATCCACATTGCTTTCTTACACAAGCTGGCAAGATGAACACTCCAAACACAGGCTCTACAAAAGATAATGAGTAAAATCAAATCTGTTGCTAGCAGGCTTAAATATGGGGTGCTGGAGTTTGTAAACCAAAACCAGCCCGAATCAACTCAGTTTGTATTAAAGCATTTGAGAGCTCGACAAGTATATTTTTCTTTCAGGATTAGCTCTTGCTCCTTGCTGTGCTCTTATGGATCATGCATGGCCACCAGCAGTCCCAGTGGAAACCTTAAGCTTCTTCAATAAGAAGAAAATTCACCTACTGAGATAGTCCCAGGCAAAGGCTAACACAAGCTGGAGATCTTTGTGTGTGTGGTTATGAAATTGGAGCTCAGTGGTACCTGCTTGAAACTTGAGCCAGCATAGCATCAGAGGACTGGTTTTGAAGTTCACATGCTGCAGAGTGGATGTGGCTGGTCAAATTTCAGTTACTCATCAGGTGGTAATGCAATAGCCCCTGAATCTAGACTGTTATTTCAGAGGGAGATTGCTCCTGCTGGCCAGCTCTGGTGGGAGTAACCAGAAAATGTGAAGTTGAGTTATTTTAGGCGTTTGCCCCTCTAACGCAGAGTGATGTATACTGCATCTGTTGACTGGAAATCAGGCTGTCAGCAAAGGAAGGGGATGTTGAATGTGTCTGTCCTCCTTGTGCACAGCCATGAAGAGAGGCTTGCCCAGCAGGCTGCTGCTTTCCCTGCACATTGGGCAGCAATTGGTGACAATTGTTAAGAAGGTGCTCATTTTGGCAGCACTTGCAGTAAAGTGAAGGGCAGCGACTACAGAGCGGTCTCCTGACATTTCAATGTCATTGTCATCAATCTCATTTTAAATGAATTTTTATTATTTAAAGACTGGTATTGGGTAATGTTCCTTTAAACAAGAGTGATTAAATACAATTAAATGCTGTTTAGCCTAGGGGCTAATTAACAGACTGGTAAGTGGCAATTAAATATCAAAATTAGATTATTGTTAGAGTCAATTGAGAACTGTTCTTTTTGGAGATGATATCTGATGGTTATCGATTATTTTCAAAAGCCTTTTTGGTACTTATTGCTTTCTTTTTTTCTCTGAGAAACCTTCAATTTTCAGGCTCTGCCATGGGTCAGTGAATAATTTTCCCTTTAAGAACAGTTCATATAAAAGTCTTAGTACCAAGTTTTATTCCACTGTTACTATGGACTCTCCTTGATAATGATATTTTTCACATATGGGGACCTTCCAGCCATCTGCTCTTTAAATACTGAATGGTTGATGATTCACAGATACATGTTCTGTGTAAGAGCTTAAGTCTACTATAATAACTTTTTATTTTGGTCGTTGTTGCTTTCACCTGTGGAACCCTTGATCCTGTTCTATCCAGTCTTGCTTTGTTGTAGGTTTGTTTACTTGGTTACGGTGCCAGTGATAGCCATTCCTGCTTGCTTAGAGCAAAGGTTCCTCTTGGCAACTTAGTGCTGTCATTGATCTGCTCAGCTTAACACCCTCAGATAGCCAGGCAGCCCTTCATTTCCGTGGCTGTGCAAGGAACTGCTGGGAAATGTAACAAGAAAAACTTAGGCCCTCATATTAAATCTTCCTCGCTTTTTACCTCTGGTATATTGCATTTGCAAGCATTTGCACAGGTTTTCCCTTCTTTTCTGTGTTTCACGGTGTCATCGGTGCTTTTACGTTGACAGATGAGCAACTGTTGGTGCATCTGATGTCAAGACAGATGGCCTGGAAGTTCATGACTTATGAAAGAATTAATCTAATTAAGACTGAAAATATTTTGTACATAACCTTTGGGCAAATGAAAATCATGCAAACCTTTCAAAAGAGTAAAAGGAAATGTAAAATGGCCTGATTACAATAAAAGCAAATTGATAACAGGTGGAATAAGATTGCAATAGCTGATGGAACTGTAGGTTGGAATTAAGGTCATGTATCTTTAGGAGGAAAAGAGAATGATGTCCAAAGTTAAACAAGTACTGAATCTTGGCTTTGGGATCTGGCTTGCACTCTTCTGGGGGTAGCAGGGAAGTCGAATCACTGAAGAAGAAAATGAGGCCATGCTTCACAGCTGGTCCTCTTTATGAGTTGGCAAATCTTTATGCACCCATATTTGTCCTTTAATTTAATCAAAATATGAATTTACAGCATCTTTTGATCTCAAGCTGCTTAAAATATGTCATGAATTAGTTGTTCTAACTTGGAAGTGCTGAACCGTGAGATTAAATGAGTGTGCATTTCCCCCCTCCATTTCAGAAAATGTTCCACACTCTGCAACACTCTCAGCAAGATATGAGATAGTTTCAGTAATTCTAGAAACAGTTTAATTTGTGATAAAAAGGATGAAAGTGTTCAGGTGCCGTATTTCTGTCATCTGTGGGTGCTGTAGGTGAGGTGAAGTCTCAGTGGAAGTTTGCTTTAGCCTAACAAATCAAGGGAAGAGTTGGCTTCAGCTGGATTATACAAAGGGTATTTTCTCATGCTATTTTGATTTCATGAATTCATGGCAGTTATGGAACATGTTCCTATAGAGATGTATGGTAGAGATTATTTTTATGGGAATGTTTTCCCTTGGAGGTTCTAGCTTTAATAAAGTCTCTTGATAATAGCTATTAATTTTTTTATAACTTTGCAGAATACTTTAATAGAATTTTTTCCTAAACTGTACAAAATCTGGTCACCATTTCTGGGTGTTATGGTCTGTCTTATTTAAGTAAAACAAAATGGGAAACCTAATGTTGCTCCAAAATACTTAGCGCACTACATAATTACTTGATCAGTGTGTAATTACAATGTTATGAGTTTTATATAATTAGGATTTTATGGACATCTGTGATATAATTTAAAAATATATTAATTTATTTACGTAAAAAGCCTATTCTAGGAAACAAGCCTTTAATCAGTAAGTGTGGTAAGTAGCAAGAATATGTTATACATAGGCAGTCAGCAAATGGACTGGGAGGGTTGCCTGCCTTTATTTAAATCCTTTCTTGTACAAGCTGTTGGAATGGGTGAAGGGAGACCTATATTTAGAGCTATGGCTTGTTTGGTGTTTGGGGGGTTCGGTGGGCAGCGTCCTCATCGAGCCTACCCCGTTGCAGTAAATCAGAGGGGCTTCCCAGGTGTTACAGGGTGCTGGCCAGCAAACCTTCGCCTAAGGGTGGAGGAGACATCCACCTTGTTGGAATGAGCCTCCTGTTAGACTGTGGCTCTCTATCTTGTGTGTTGGGATTGCTGGTGTGGCTCCATGAGAGTCTTGTAACTCCAGTCCTTCTGCTGTGAGGCAGGTGAGGAAATCCCTTCCATGGTATAAGGATGTATTCTCGGTACACTCATCCCCAGATCACCTGTGTTTTGGGTTTTGAAGACTGCATGTATTTTACAGCAGTGGGGCAGCACCTACAAACAGGAGAAGTTCCATATTTTTAGGGAAGATCAAAAACATTTCAGAATTCAGACGTGATGAGGTTCTTTATTTTTATTTTGAAATACCTCAAGGCTTGTCAAAAGTTGGTGAGGGTTTCCTATCTCTGCTTAAATTTCATTTAGTTCAAAGTCACTTGATATGATGAAGGTTTTAAGAGGTGTTTTTTTTTTAGTTAGAAATTCCTATTTGACAAATGCCGGGGGATTAATGAAGACGCCTACATTCAGCTTGAATGACATTTGGAAATTGTTTTGGGTTTACAGCAAGTGTTACCCTCCTGTTTTAGTGCTTGATTTGGTACAGGTTCTCCTTTCTTAAAGGTGCTAAATAATTGGTCAGAGTTGACTGCAAGACAGTGTAATGTCACTTTTGGAAACAATGTAGAGAAGCAATTTGGGAATAATGAGTAACAGAACAACTTTGTGGGTATATCATTATGCGTACTGTGAAATGATGAATTTTGAGTAGGTGAGCTTTTGGCAACTGAATTCTAATCTACATCTCACACTGAATGAATGAGTTTCCCAGAATTCATTTCTTTTTTAATGGTAATTTTCCTCTTTATTCCTTTTCTTTTGTACCGGTTATTAGTCTTGGGAATCATTTTTCCCATCTAGGAGACTGCAGGGGAGGGACTTACTGGTGATACCTAAAACAGGCTCAGATAACTTTTTGTCTGTCTTAGGCTGATCAGAAACTGTTTACTTTCACATGGTTGGGAATATTGAGGCATGGTGGTCTGAGTGGTATGATTATTTTTATGTGAAGACATGGCATAAATGCAAAAAAATCCGGTGTCCTGCTTGGAGCTGTGGTAGCAGAAGAGTTAAACCCTGGGGTTTGGAGCCTGAGGTGTGAATTCTTGTCTCAGTCCAGGCTCACCATTTGGCTGCTCTCCACGGGACCACTTGTAAATCATAACCTGGCGGTTTGACCTGAGAAACTGGAGGCTCCCAGAGGGGAGTGTGTACTTGTGACTTCAGAAGTTGAAGGGCTTTACTGTTTGTCAGCCATTTCACCTATAAACCATAAATGGTTGTGGTTCATAGCTGTTTTTTCTATATAACTGTGTTTGAAGGCTGTGAGCTGTTGGTACTCCTGCATATGAGCTGACTCATTTACTACCCCTGCACTACTCAGAATTTGGGATGGCTGGGACAAGTTATCAACTTCCAGTGAAGAATCTGAACCTCAGAAGGTTCTTAAAAGACTGTAGTAAATATTGAAGGCTGCCTTTTTCGGTCCTTATCCTCAAATAGCAGTGATTTCCTCAAATGACAATAGTGTGTTCAGTTCTATATAAAATGTTTTCTTCCATGTAGTCTCTCCCTCAAAGGCCTTTTGATCTTGAATACAGATACAGAAACAACCTGAGCGCTGAAAGATTCCTGGCAAGGGAATGATTCTGAGAAAGAAATATATTCTTAACCAGGCAGTCATGTGTTTATTATTGTTGATAGACAGTGCCATGCATTTTCCAAAATTTGTTTTTAATTGGCCTGTGAGGCAACCAGGTGCTATTTTTAGTTCTGACTTGGAAAATCGATGAGTGTGCAAACAGGCTCGTTAATGTCCTGTCCTGGAGCGCTAATAGTAGAGATGTACTGCTAGTGAGTACCTGGTGTCACCTCCACGGGCTTGAGCTGGGCAGAACCAGGTTATGTGACACAGCTGTGTGTGTTAGCACAGGACTGTTCCTGCCCGTGAGCAGGAGGTTCCTTTCTTAAAAAATTACTGTTTGAAGACATGAGTTGCAATTCTGATTTAGTTAGTTAAACCATTTAGCAGATTGATATTAACCTGAAAGCTTAAGGAAAGTTTAGACTGTAAAGAAGGAAGATTTTTTGAAGTGGTATCCCTTTCCAGCTGCGTCTTGCTATCCTGAGATATGGTGAACTTTTGTCTCAAATTTAAGCTCTTGTTTGAATATTCATAACTGCCATGCCAGAGGGCCTGCAGCAGAGCTTCATCTTCTGTAATGGACCCAGTTGTGCTGTCTTTTCTCCAGGCTGTATCTGTGCTTCCTTTTTTTTTTTTAATGTCTCTATTTCTGTTTTTGTTCATTCATCTGAAACGTGCTTCTTCTAGTTCTCCAAGTTCTCTCCCTTCGTTTATCTCCTCAAATTTTGCTGCTTTGGCTAGTGGTTATTATTCTGTCATTCAATCCCTTGTGTGGTACTTGAGAGCATAATCTTCTAACCTAGTTTACATTACACTGTCATTATGAATTATTAATGTTCTAAAATAAAATCTTCAAACAGTAATCTTTGCTGTGGTGAAAGAGCTCCGTGTGCTTTTGTTTCCTTCCTGTTCTCCCTGTCCTTTCCTTTCTTTAGACCGTAGGTCTTTAGAGCAGGGATGTTATTGATCCAGCCATCTGGAAAAGACTTGCTGTGCGCTGAGAGTCACATTGTCACATCTCTGGGCTGTGATGGTCATTTATTTATATTAATACTAAAAAAAAAAAAAAAAGTTTTTGAAGTAATTCTTTTGATTCTAATTTAAGACCTGCTGCACAAGTAGAAGTGATAATGTATGTTTGGGTTATAGCTTGCCTGAGAAGGTGAATACTATTTTTTGTACTCTCTATTATATTTCTATTTTGTTCCTGTGATTCTCAGTTTTATTTGTGAACAGATGAGAACTTTAAAATAGCAGAACAGGTCAAGCTGTAATTCTCAGCAAATTTTTAGAGCAAAATTTTCCACTGAAAGAAATCTGGTAAAAATGCCTATCAGCTTTCTTCTGCCCTTTGTTGTAATGAAAGTGTTTGTCCATTCTGCTTCTGAGAAACTGGAAGATTCCAAAATGATTAAACGTCCAATTTTCCAAGTGAATCAACACACAAATATTGACCAGAAGTGTTCCTTTTGGGTCACGAGCTGTCTACCTTGCCCTTGCAGAGAACTTGCAATTAATTTGAGCAAAATGGAGTTGATTACAGCTGCATTTGTCTTTGGCATGGAGGAACAGCCTGTGGGGACGTGTTCCAGCCTGTGCCCCATGGCTGAGTGCGCGCAGCCTCCGCTCATGGCAGCATGGCTCACAAACCTGGGACCTGTCGCTGCTGCAACTTCCCCCTTCTCATTAAACACCAGGGCAGCTGCAGACTGCGCCACAGAACGCCACAGTCCGTGTTTTACGTGGTGTTGTTGTAAGTGGTCACTAACCTGAAAAAGTATTTAATCCTGCCAGTTCTGTTCTCTCCGCAGAAAGTGCGTTCTCTGGACATGCGGGTGCTGTTCGTTTGCGTGGGTGATCTGGGCGCTCTCAGCTTGTGAGTTTGTTTAGAAGTTTGTTTAGAAGACAAGCTGGATACGTTGTTTGCTTTTCTTGGTAGCTGCATTTTGATAGGTAGTGCAAAAGCCTAAATTTGGTTTTGTTAGACAGTATTTTAAAAAAGCATAAATTTTTACTTAAATTTTGATTTTCCCCCCTGATCTGTAAGATCTGTATAATGCTACATCTGCTAATCAAGACTTGTAAGAAAAGAAAGTATAAAATGAATATTCCCATTTTATCAGCACTTTTTTTTCTGAGATGGTTTAAAAGGTCATTGGTGAGGTGGGCTATGAAAGTAATTCATTTTAGAAACAAGCAATTTTGTTTCTAGCTATATTATTTAGACTTATTTGTGCCATTTTCAATGTTACAGTAGAGTGTAGTAAGATTAAGCATTTCAAACTGTTAAGTTTTGGTTTTTAGTATTTCAGCATGAATGTTTCTCTGGAGACTGCAGAAATCATTCAGAGTTCCGTATCTGCCCATTCTGTACTTTATTTCAAAGCTGAGAATTCAGATTGAGTCAATTTATCTTAATTTATTACATCTACTTCTGTCTTCTGGGTCTCTAACATTTATGTCTCCACTTAAATATATGTAGACATACATATTAGAAGTCATATATAAAACAAATGTCTTTGTTAGAAGACCTAAATACTATGTGTATTTTAGGAAACCTTACTTTTGTAATGCATCACCTTTGTGGGTTTCTCAGAATTACTGTAGAACAGTTGATAGAGATGTATCAATCTGTAGTTATTTAAAAATGACTTGGGCTTGTTCTCATGTTCAATGTGTTTGTACGTTATATATTTTCCTGAGGCTCACAACCTGGAGTAGTTTGTTTGCCTGATGGTTGATGATATGTTATCATGGCTTTCCCAGACTTTAAGATTAAAAGCTATGCTTTTCCTGTGAAGATTTGTAGTATTCCAAAGAAATAGCTAAAATAGGGGCCAATTTCTGTTAAGAATTCCTGGCCAAATTTGGATGTAATTCTGCCTTTAAAACCAGATAAACTTTTTATCCTTTCTTTTTTTTCGTGTGTGTGTGTGTCTACCAGCACTCATGATGTTTCCCAAGCATGGTTTTCATTTCTCATGTCTCTTCTGTACCATGGCTTATTTTGTAAAGTCTATTCTTATCCCATGCTCTAACTTCATTAAGAATTTATGCTTGAAAATGTAAAATTCATCCTCTTCGTCTGTTCGTTACATTAGCATTCCCCTTGCTCCCAGAATAACTCTTCTTAGCCAACATCCTACAAAATAAGCTTTCTGTCTCAGAAGAGCCGTGGTAAATGCAAGGGCTTTACAATATCCTTAACATTTTAGCTGAGCCTAAGTGTGTTAACCAGGGAACGGGGAAACAAACTGCGGAGTGGAACGTCCTGCACCGGAGATCTGAGTTGGAGCAAACAACCTGAATTATGCCGAGAAACAAATCAGATGCCAGAGCTTGTTTTAGGGTTCAGGCTTGATTTGGTCTTCTGGGTAATACACTGTGAAACAGGTGACAGCACTCCCTGCTAGCTGCTTACCACGTGTGCCTGAGCCTGGGGGCACCGTGGTGATTCTTGGCACAGTGTCTGCACAGGCTGCTCTGTGAGATGCGTGCTGGGGGTTTGAGGTCTTGCACAGATGAGGAGAGCCCCTTTTTGCTTTTGCAGGCTGGTAGTTGTGATCTGAGTTACTCAAAGCCCTCTAATTCATGCACTGAAATACAGCTCGATTCTCTTTCTTTGTTCATTTTACCCTGATTACTTGTGTGTTGTCTTGGTTTAGTTTTAACCATCTGCTGGTAGTTCTTCTTCAGTCCTCACTCCCTGCAAAGACACAAAGTCTTTGCCACCTTTGCTGCTGCTTTTACCCTTAATTTGTCCTTTAGGCTCTGCACTGTAGTTTCCCTATAAAACCAGGGGAATAAACCTGCTTTTTCAAATCTGCTTTGCTGCCACAGTCTTGTTTGAATGATTATGGACCATGTCTATCAAGGACTGTGTGTTACAGCTCTTTGGGATATATACAAAACCCATGTTACAAGAGAATTAGTATTAGCCTGGTTGTGTTACTTAAGTGCTGGGAGCCAAAGGTGGAAGAATTCTGCAAGGAGCTGAAGCTGCTGAAGTGCTGTGCTTGTTCATGGAGAGGCTGCTGCAGGTTGGAGTGGCAGAAAAGATTATGTTATCTTCCTGTTTGCAAATGCAGTTGCACAGTGGATTCGTTAACACTGTATTGCAGGTTAGAAAGGAAGTTTTAAGAGCATTGGGATAAATAATACATGGCAAAGATGAGGAAATGCTATGGTGGCAAGAGGGGACTCAATCAGTGTTTTCCTTTGGATAAATTTTTGCTGGTGAAGAGGGAAACCCTTTGGATGAGGATGTTGAGGTTATAGCAGCACTCTGATGCTCTGTTTGTTGGAAGTGCTACCAAGTGTCTTCAACAACATTTTGGATAAAATGTTAGAAGCTTTCTGTATAAACATGAAGTGACATTTTCAGATCTCATGTTCGGTATTGTTATTTTTCAAATAACATTTCTCATTTTCATGGCGTTTTAATCACATATGGAGGTTACATTTGATTAAATTGGACAACTGACATTTGAATTGCACATGAAGAAGGCAGGGCTAGGGGAAAGAGTGCAAGTCCTTGTAACTTATTTAAAGAGGATAATTGACCTTTCCATGGCATCTGAGCCCAATTGTTGATTTTGTGAGCTTGAAATAATGTTAAGCTTATGTTATGTTGGAATTGCCAATATCTCACTAGTGTTATATGGAAAGAATAGTGTTGCATGGAATATTAGCATACAAATAAGTGATACTTTTGTAAAAAGAAATACAAAGAAAGAATCTTTCTCGTTAAATATTCATAGGATTTGAGACACAATTAACTTTGTGTTTTAATACTGCTCACTTCTTATCAGTGTTTAATAGTGTTTTTCCCTTAGAAAACACTAATTGCAATGATAGAGCTGTAGTTGGCATCCTCTATATATGAGCCAGTACAGTTTTGTGAGAGTTGTTTTAGGCTGAAATCAGAGCAGTTGCTTATGCTTAGCTGTGCATCAGATACTGTAGTGCATCAGATACCATTGCAGGCTGTCCTCTAGGATGGCAACCCCTGTTAGTTCAGTAACTGTGCCCAATTAAAGTTACATGAGAAGCTGGCAGCTCTTGTGCAGGTGTACAAGTGTGTAGAGCCCGACAGCTACTTCAGTAGATGTTTCTGATCCTTTCACTTGTAAACTAGTGCAGTCACCAGGATGTTCCTTACATAGGAAGTTCACAGCAGAGGGAAGTTTGGTTGTTCTCACACCCAAAAACCTTGCCCACTAGCTCTTAGATTAATCTTAAATGAATATGTCTTTGGGAGCCCTTTTATACTGGGCAATTGGAATCTGTGTGAGCCACTGTAGCAAAAGAGTATGGCTCTTAAGTTCTGAGGGACTGGCTTCGTGATTTCTGCCCAAAAAGGAAGAAATCTATGATTGTATAACCTAACAAGGAATAATAGAAAAGTGAACCTTAAAGATACATTCAACTTAATATTTTCTGTCAGACTGTTACTTACATGTCCTGCGATTGCAGGCGGCTCAAAGACAGTCTGTTCTTCATTTGCGTAGGTCACTGTTCAAATAATAATGATGCCCCAAATAGCTCAACACACATCATCTCCCATCTAATTTTTTTTAAAGGAACCTTCCTTTTTTTCCCCCACTTTTTAGAAGTATAAAGGAAGAACTTTTCTCCTTTCTTTGTATTGAAAATCCAAAGTTTCCTGCAGGAGTTTTTACACCTTTTCACTGTATTGTAAATGATACAGAGCAGGTATCTCTTCACCTGTGTTAACTTATGCTTACTTATAGTAGGATAATGTTCTGTGCTTGTTGAACATACAATTTAAAGTTTAAAATAAAATCAATGTGGTCTTTATAGAATGTATCTTCTTTTTTGTGACTTCTCCAAACAATTTAGCTTTGTTAGCAAAATAGTTAGGATTTCTGGATATCTCTACTGAATAATCTGTGTGTTTGAGCCTAATGACTACTAAAAAAAGTTAAGTCTGAAAGTCTCACATTTTTATATGAAACAAGATACAATGTAACCACTGAAGTTAAACAATTAGGAAGAGGTATTTTTTTCCCAATTAGTATTTCAACTGGTTTCCATTATAAGCTTTCCTTTACCCTAATGTAAGTCATGAAAGTCATCTTTGTTTGAAAACTACTGAACTACTACCTGGGTCATACTGTGTGAAGTATTTAAAAATACAGTCAATATTTTGTGGAAAATTTTTGATATATAGTCAACTTAAAATGCAGTCAGTCACAAGAGTTTTGACCTTTGGGATATTGTTTTACTCTTTTTCAAAATTACCTCCTTGGTCTGCTTGGTACTGCTTCAAGCTTTTCAGGGAGTTCAGCTTACTTTTAAAATGACAGATTTTATTTAAAAGAAGATGGTCTTATACCTAGGGAATTTATTTAATGATGAATGTAGCTACTGTGAAAAAAGTCCAGAAAGCAATGGGTTTCATGTGGACTGTTTGCCTAATTGCATTCTCATTTAATGTCAGGCTTAATTAATGTCCTACTTTGGTAATGGTAAAGATGAGAAATTGGGGAACTCGTTGACATTGACTATTTATAACTGTCCAGTGGATGTGGTGTCATTAGGAGGGCCCTGGAAACTATAGATTTGGCTGACAGAGAAATACTCCATCATCACAGGAGCTGCTGAAATGTTCTGCAGGTGGTCTTTTCGGAGGACAAGATGGGTGTGAAGTGGAGAAGGTGCATTAGGAAGATTGATGGGGACTAAATATCCTGAAAGGCGAGTGGAAGAATTTTGTAATGGAAGAGGTTTCTTCAGGCTTGGAATAACTCGGGATCTGGAATTCACAAAGACATGTTAACTTTATTATGAGTTAAATAAAATAGAAAACTCATACCCATTTGTGTGAGGTGCTGTTAACATGCTTTCTCATATACAGAAAGATATATTTTTGAATTACTGAGAAGTTTCTAGTCCAAATCTTGCAACGTGTTTTGCTTATTGTGCCGAGCCAGTGATATAGTTCCTTCAAAGGCTTTCATTTCTCATTGTAGATGTGAGAAAATCCTTATGCTTCATACATTTGTTACAAGTAAAGAGAATTCTGCAAATGTTGACACTGTCATATTGTAAGACATGGCATACTTTAAAAGCTTTTTGACGGTTTCATTGTGTTCTTCCATTTTTCTGGCAAAAACACTACATCTCCAAGTGTGGTGTCTTCACATTTTTTTGGGTACTCCCAACTTCTCTGGAGTTAAAACTTGGGGTTGGTCCCAAAATGAGTGCTTTGCAGGCCCTGGTTTGCAAGATTAGAGTTGAATATTGGCATGTGGAACAGGCATTTTGAAAAGCAGGAATATAAAGTATTAAAGAAATTTCTGCAGTTTTCCGAACGAGCGTTACATAATTCCCAAAGTGCTTTTTGCAGTTCTTGGGTAAAAGCTCTGCAGAATTGCATTAAATGGCAAGATGGGTGCACAGATGGGTTTCTGGTGACAGCAAACACCCCATTCCCTTCCCTGCTCGGGGTGCCCTGTGTTCTCCGGGAACAGCAGAGGATGGACAGGGTTTAGCTGGATTAATGTTGCTGTAGGGCTGTCAGTCACAGATGCCCATGGAGAATTGTTCTCCTAAAATGGCTTCTCCTTTTGATGGCCTTCCTGCAAGAGATGTCAAAGTGCTGCTGAGTGCAGCGATATACTATGAGTGATACACCTTCAACTACTGAGTCTTCAATCACTGTGGGAAAAAGCATTGCTAATATAGATTTAGGGGTTTTAGCTGATTGTGATCTTATTTATTAACTACAAACAGACAAGAGTTTATTTTTGTTGTGGTTTATTTTGTTGGTTAACTGATCGCTTTTTTCCCACCATTATTACTTGGGAATTTCAATTAATGTTTTAGCTGACAGAGCAAAATTTTCATACTTTTCAAAACCAGAGTTTATTGGAATTGGAAGGTCACATAATATCCTGGATGTAACTCTAAAATGCTGCTCTTCAGTTTCTACTTGATTGGCATGTGTTATTATGTGCATACAAAAATGAATGTGTTTATTCTTTCTCATCAATAGTAGACAGTGGCACAGTTTGGTTCAGTTGTACTCTAAATTAACTTTGTGAAACCAAACCTACTATGTGATTTAGATTAACTTCATAAAAATGTTTAAAAGCAGCAGAAGCGATGGTTGTGTTGAGCAGAGATTCCAGAAATCCCATTTCCCTGTTTTGAAGCCCAGATGGAAGGACATGCTTTGCTCAATCAGATACTGTGATTCTTGATAAACGTATCTATTAAAATATGCCATTATTTAATGGGAAATTATGAACACCATCTAATTCTTCCATGTGATTATGTGGAAAGCTAAAGGGAGCCTACTGGGATTTCTTTCTCCCAGACAGTTTTCTGTGTATGTTTTAAGGGCTGTACTGTGCATGGAAGGCCACGCCAGCTGTTGATTGTCATCTTTCTCATGTCTGTGATAAAAAGCCACTCAAGAAGGCTGAAATATGAGAACGTCATTAGCTTTGCTACTGGCAGAAGTGCTTAAAAAAGCCACAATAGAAAGGAAATAGATTGCATATTGAAATAATAATAATAATAAAAAAAAAGGCAGCTCCAGCGAGGTTTTGTTTAGCAAAAGCAAAAACATGGCAAGAGGCTTCTCCAGGCACAAAGAGGAACAGTGAATTTGTGGCTGATGTGCAGGGGGTGTGTTGGGAACCTCTGATGTGCATCACACGAGTCCTGCTTGCATTTTGTTGTCAAGAGTTCAGCCAGCTGAGTTGTATTGTGGACAGCAGGTGCTACGTAGGAGTTTGTGTTTACTGTGGCTGATGTGGATATGGTGGGGCTGATTTCAGGGGGAGAATGGATTTCTGTTTTTAAACTGATCTTAGGAGACATTGGAGGATTTTTTTTTATTTTTTAATTTTTTTAATTAAAAATCAGCTTGGGCTACTAAAGATAAAAGATGGGATTTGTTCAAAGATGGAAGATTAATTGAAAAAATAAGGAAAATGCCCCTGATGTGCCTTATGTAGTTAGGAAATAGAAGGGCCACCATGTCAGAATAAAACACAAACTAGTCAGTCAGTGGTGCTCTCTGTGCAGACACAGCCTTAAAACCCCCTCTGTTATTCAGGATTGCAAACAGTGCCCAGTTATGGGTTCAAAAATATTTTTATTGTAATTAGATGAACACAGAGAGATGTGTATAAAGCACTTATGCTGTGTATTCAGCAAACTTCAGGTTTAAAGTGTATATATTACGAAGAGAATAAATATCTCATTTTGCACTGCCTCCTAAGGTGGAGGGAGGGAGGCAGGGATGGAGCCGGGAGAAAACAGAGGCAGTGGAAACAGCAGCAATATGTACGCTTGCCTGCCTGTCTCACATTAATGGAACAGCTTGCAAGGTCTACAGGGAATTTGCATTGGCTCTGTCACTGGTATTATTTAGTTCCTTATTTATCGCTAGTGGCTTGATTGTGCTGTATTTTCCCAGCAATGAAAGCTTTTAAAGATCATGTCTGACTCCTTTTGGACAGTGCTGTCCAATTTCTCTCTGCCTGCTACCAGCATGTTGAGACGATCCAAAAGGTAATCTAAGGATTTTGCGAGTAATTCTTACGATGTTTTTCTAAGCTGCTTGTTTTAATACTGTTTAGTCTTGATTTCTTCTGTTTTTAAAATTGAATCATGTTCCTAGTACGTTAGATATGATTTCTTAATTTCTTAATGATTTGTAATTGTGTTCATTGTAAAAATCAGCCTGTGCAGATCCACCGATCGTTCTTTATAAGGATATTTTTCAAAATGCATTGTTCCTTCTCATAGTATGTCAATGTGATAAGGGGTTTGTTTCTACAAAATGATGGATAGATGCTCACTGGGAACAAGCTGCTTTATTATTCGAAGTAGCAAAACAGTATTATGATGATATAGGCAGCACTGTGCAGGGCTTGCAAATATTTTGACTTATAGGACTTAGTCTTCATAGAGATATGCATAAACTTAAATTTTAAATAATTCTTAATACATTTAGCATCTTTTTTTCTTGGAGATGTAAATATGTTCATGTAGTAGTGAATAGGATGGGTGTTTGTATTTACACTGCTCTCTGGATTTTGACAAAATCACATTGAATTGTGTGAACTAATGAATGGTATTGGGTCTGATGCAGTACAGGGGTGTTCCTGCAAGACTGGGAAATATCAACCTAATTATCACTCATCAGGTGCTCCGTGGAGCTTAACATATGTAGCCTGAAAACTTACTGGTGATATTGGTAGGTAGTTAATCCTGACTAATGCAGTATATTCAGATTTATGATTAAACAGTTGCAGCTGGTATCAGAATTTCTCTGCAGTTGATTTGTTGATACAGTTAATAATCTATGTAAGACTCAGTATAAGCTTTGCCTTGATTTTTAGGGTGAATTTTGTTCATTAGCTATCAGAAATTATGTTAATCTTTTTTAGAAGATTGTAGCTTCTACCTAGTAATATTTTGGTGGCCTCTTCAATTCCTGTTATTATTCCACATTTGTGATTTAAAATTTATCAAAGTTGTATACTGTGTTGACAGCAGTGTTTAGAAATTTTAGTGGCAATGACAAAATAAATAGAGATCTTAGTTGCCAGGAAATGCATTAGCAATTTTATTCTATTCAAAATTGTTGTCTTTAGTCTGTTTTTAAAAGTAAACCAGCTCCTTGGGATTCAGGATGTGTGTTGATGTCTGCTCCAAGCAGTAACTTTCACACCCCTTGAGCAGTTGCAGCAGTAGTTTGATGGAGGAACAGAAGTGGCAGAGATAAAGCTCAGCATTTTCTTGCAGCTTTCTTGAATTTGGCTGGGGAGAGGAAAGGGAGGCAGATTATTGTCCTGTCCTTATATGCCTCCATTTCCGAAGGATAAGGTAGGTTGGACTTGGCTTTCAGGTGCTGCTGGGCCACCAGGCGGTGAGCGTGGGAGCAGTGCGGGGTAATGGGGCTTGGCTCACCAGGTGAGATGGGCAGAGCCAGGAGAGACAGGGAGCTGGTTTGGGGCGGGTGAGGGAGGACACTGTTGCCTCAGAAAATAACCTGGTTTAGACTTGCAAATTCTGGATCCATGTATTGCTCCTGCTTGAAGAACTTTGGTGTTCTAAAGCTCCCCCCATTCTAGATGGTGTCCAGTGTGCTGAAAGACAGTATTTTGTGAAAATTCAGCAATAATGGTCTTCCAAACAGAGTAGACACCCGCAGTGTTTCTCATAACAAAAATAAATTGCCTTTATTTCCCAATACCTTGTTAGTGTGCCATTTTGAATTTAAAATTAGACATCAAAGACACAACCAATTTGAGAGATACTAACAAGGTTTCAGGTGTGATATTTTGTCAGAAAACTCCTATTCAAAATTTACAATTTCATTTATTTGTTAGTAGTTCAAGTACAAAAAGAAAGAAATTGATCTGTAAATCCGCTGAGCATCTTAATGGAAAAGAGATGACTTTTTATTGATCTAATCACATAAATGAGTATTAGGTATTTCAAAATCATCAAACGGCACTGGGAGGATGCAGAGCAGAGAGCTGCTGCACGAAATCATGTGGTGGAAATCCTATTTCGCACAGGATGGAAACCGCAGCCTTCAGCCAGCCTTATAAATGAAATATTTGAGCATGTGTGACAGTTTGCTGGGAATATCACCTTCTGCTGTGCTGGGCTGGCGGCCTGCCAGCTCTCTGCCTGCCGTCTTGGGGGAGATGGGTGGGCAGGTTGGGCTGGTCTTATGAGTATTGTGATAAATCAGCTGGTTCAGATGACACACTGTAATGTTGTGGTTCTAACCAGAGCGCTGGTCCTGGAATTGTGTGTACATGTGTGTAGTAACTTTGCTCCTGAGAGTATCTGGGCTGTGAGAGTGGTCACTGTACATGTTGTGTATTGCAATGCCATGACCTGGGTGTTTCCAAGTGCTGATGGTCTCAGGATCTGGGCACTTGGAGTGAAGTATTCTACTACTACATGAATAAATATGTTCTAATTTTTGATTGGCCCCCTTTCACTTCTTAGTGCACTTCTCACTTTTAAAAATTATGATTGCGATTTAAATCTGCTCATTAACTTTGCAATTTTGGGCATGTTTAGCAGCAGAGGATTTTTTGCTGTGTCAAATATTTGATACCATTTTCCTCTGTTCTGTTTGTAAAACTTCTGTACAGTCCTACTGCTATTGTGAGAGCTTGTGTGTTCTTAATTCTGGGCTTCTCCTCCTTCAATTTCTCTCAGTTTTAATTTGGTTTCACATCACCAGAAAGGGTTACTAGTGGTATTCTGACTATTGAGCTATGGTACGTTTCTCTATAATGGCTTCTGATACGTACTAAAAATCCTAAAGGGCTTGACTCCCATATGGCTTTTCCTACATTAGGAGACAAATGGGGGGGACTCCTCTCTCTCCTCGATATATTTTGTTGAAATGAGCTCTCTCTCCTGCAGCTGGTGGGATTCTCGCTCAGCTAATGGCACTGTAAAAGTGAGCCATCTGCTCCTCCGGTCAAAGTGGCTGGATTGTTTCTTCTCGAACATATTCCCGGAAGGATAGAGAAAGTCAAGAGCAAACTGTAAATACATAAGTTTCTCATGGGAGGGCTGACATAAACATAAATCAGATTTACCTGTCAGACTGGTTCTCTATAAATATTTATGAGTTTGAACTATAGAAGAAATATAAGAGCTCCTTGGTTCAAAGGGCATGTGGGGCTGGTATTCTGATATCAGCTGCACTGAGCCATTGCCTATTGAAATTGGATTATGGAAAGATAAAGCTTAATTCTGTTGTATTTAAATTAAATGTGTCTAGTTTTAAGTCCTTTAGTTTCTTTGCATTTTGGGTGTATCTTGAGTATACTCTTGCAATTTGATACTAACAGCACTGTAGCATTGTGCAAGTGGGTGTTTGTTGGTCTTATAAAACTGACTGAGTGCTGATTTCTGATGCTTCCTCGTTTTTTCATTTTAATTCTCTCTAGGTGGGACAGGCAGTAATTATGGGTTTTAATAATTTTACTTTTGTTTAGTGAATTTCTCTTTACAAAGTTAAGACAGGAGATTTGTGTGTTGAACTGTCTTGAAAGATAATTCTGGAGAATGATGAAGGTGGATTTCTGACAGGAAGGACACGTTGGATTTGTTGTCACTGATACTCTAATTCTTTCCTCTTCTTTCAGTGAAGGGGCACTGGTGATAGAGTAATTTGTTAAAATCACAAGAATTAAGTACCCATAAAGTGTAAAGCAATCTTTAAGTACCAAGATACCTCTAAAGTCAGTGATTCTATGGAAATCATTGTGCTTCATTATAAATGGTTCCCTACTAACTAAGAAAAATGCTGTTCATTATTGAAATAGTCACAGACAATAAGAGAAAGCACCTTTCACAGGGATGTAAATGAGTGAGTGGGAAATAATCAGACAGCCAAGAGCACGTGAATGGTGTTTTCTGATGCATTAGTGCATTTGTGGTAACTTCTCAGCTGCCATAACAGGGCCATGTGAGACAGTGAATCCATACATTTCCCTCCAAATGTATTCCGTGTCTTTTTATGCTGATTCATCTAGATTGACATTAAAAGCTGTGTATGTCAGAAAGATGCCACCTCCTCCATATATCCATTGTCACTTTGAAGAAAAACAATTAGTTTGACGCTAGTGGAATACTTACTTTCTTGTGGTAACATAAAGTTAATGTTAAAAATGTGAGTCTATACTATAATTAACTTTAAAGTGACAGCTGTCATGGCACATATTTCCTTGCTCAAATGAGTAACATAAGAAATGTTTCCCTTATGTTGGGAAGGATGTGAAAGACCTGGAAATCTGATGCTTTTGATAATACTTAGCTCAGTTTTTTTACCTAGCTCAGCATATTAAATGACCTCCTGACTCTCATAATTGGAGAGGAAATTTCATTCAAGTTGCTTGTGCTAGTATTTCAATATGGTCTTAGTACAAAAGCACTGCTTGAGGGAGAAAAAATTTCTACCTTATCTTCTGAAAAACTTTTTATGAGAATAGTCTGTTGGATTGCCTGGAAACTTAATGGGTATTTTGCCCACTAATGGATGAGTTTTGGGGAGCTTCCAATACACTCTCCATTACACTAGATTTGTGCTACTTAAATACAGTGAAAGAGATTGGTCCAATGAATGAAGAAAGGTCTTCCTAATATCCCAAAATATTTGCAATGATTCAGGCAATCCACCTGGATTGCTGGTAATTTCTACTTTATTTGGAATTCTGTGTAAAGAATATTTTATGTTAATTTTGAATACTATTGGCTCTTTCGCTGTTAGGCTAAAACCCGCAAAAAAGGGTCCTACAGGGTTAACACTGAAGTTTTAAGCCTTGAAAGCTCTTTGTTCCAATCGAAACTCTCTTGTATGAACATTTGGCTATTGCCCAGGACAAACCAGTTTTTCAAGTCAAAACCTTTGTGGAGAGGAAATGAAGCAACACACAAATCGCAGACGATTTCATGAATTATTTGGATCCTTCACATGAAAGAGACAGCTGAGTATAAGATAATTTTACACTGATGTTCTAAGTAAGCTAAATGAAATAGTGGGGAAGGAGAGTGATTTCAGGACAGGAAGTATGAGGAGAAGGGAGATTCTGAAGTTCACAGAGGACACTTGGATCAGATCAGTGCTACTATGAAAAGTAAGGCAGAAAGAGTACAAATTGGCACGTGTTTGGCCTGGAAATGTGCAGTTCCTGTGTTTAATTGAAGTCGACACATTTGGGTTTTGGAATCCTTACAAAGTCTGTGCATCTGCTTATTTCAACTGTTGTTTGTCTCTGACAAGTGCCTTTTAAATCTGAGCACCCATCAGCTTAGAGCTGTGGGGTGGCTCTGCCCATGCCATGATGGTACTCTTTGCAGGCCCTTGTTCTTTGAAGAGGTGTGGAGTTGTGGTGAGGAGCAAACTAAGAGACATGTTCTCTGGACTCCTATTACTTTACTGGCAGCTGAGTGCTGATTTAACAAGGAACTGTACACCTTAGAGCAAAATGGTTTTTATAAAAAGCAGGCATTATTTAAGGAATGGAGGGATGCAATGTAGGCGGTATTATCTTCTATCACATCCACCTACCTGGTCCCAAATGACTTAGTTTTAGGTCAAGTGCTGAACACTTTGTATTGGCCACCATCTCTGTTACCATATTGAGCAAGCAAACATTTTTTGAAAGCATCAAGGAAAACACTTTTGAAGTGATTTGATTCTATGTCTGTATCTAATTATCAGATAATCTCTGAATAGTTTTTCTCACTCCATAGCCCAATTATCTTCTCCCCCCCCCCATTATTTTGAGGACTACAGAGTAATACCTAAGTGCTCTTTAGAGTAGATTTGCAGATAAAATAATATGCACTTCTGTAGTGATATGTCATAGTTTATTCCAAGCCTCTTAAAAATTTAGTTTTAAAGGCTCTTCCATTGTGTTTGCTTTTGAGTCTATGTCAGCTGAAGGTGGAAGGGTCCAGAGAACTGGGAGTCAGAAGGGGGATGCTTAGAAATCCTGTGCAGGGGGAGTCCTTGTGCCAGATACGAAATCCAAGCCACCAAGTCTCTCCTGCCTATTGTTTTAGGCAATGCCGTGCAGTAAGTTGGACATGTTTTGAGATCATCAACTTAATGAATCATCATCTTTTCCACAAAAATGCCTCAAGTTTTAGGAGTTGGTGTCCAACTGTTGTGTTTTATGAGGACAAAGCTTAGTCATGCACTGAATGCCGAAGCAAATGTTATGCTTGCACAGTGGTAGGATGCTTCTGTGAGTCTCCCCATATCCATTACTGCCTGCTGTGTTTACATAGTACTAAGCATATAATTTAAAGTACTTCAGAATTAACAGAAGACCTGAACGTCACCTCACGTGTTTTATTTGATGCTGGAGGAGTTACTTTTGGTATCATGAGACACTGCCAGTGAGCATGTGCTGCAGGAGAGCTGCCAGGGCTCCAAGAGACGTGAGCCTCTGTAGATTGAAGCCTTCTGCAAGCACACATGAGACCAGTGTTTCCCTGAATCCTTGTTTTCTGAGGAAGCTAGCTTGAATCCTGCCGTGGCATTTGAAATTACTTATTTCCAGTATATTCTGTGTTTTCCTGTCCTTTAATTTTGCTCCAGTCTTGATTGCACGGTAAATTAGTATGTTACAATTAGCAGACTTAATTTAAATTAAGCATGATTGCTATTTGAATACCTGACTTTCTGTAAGTGTTTGCATTTGTCTTCTTTTGTGTCTTCGTTTGTGTGTGTTCTGCAATTTTCATGGGTCTCATTTGGTTTCGTGCTGGTTTAAGACTTTGTGGCAGAACAGAAATGGTATGACAAGAAAGCTGGAATATGACAATACTCAACTCCCAGAAATGTGTTTTACAACAGTCTTTTACTTATACAGAAATAGGTTATTGTTACTGAACAGTCCTTTCTCCACTTTGTCTCAGAGAAAAATTGGGCTGTGCTTGTGAGTTGGTGCTAAAGTTTTTACATGTAATTTGTAAAAATAATGCTTCCCTGTTCTTAGTCCCTTTAGTTATAAGTATATAAATCATTCAGAAAGCTTTTAGCAGTTTCTTCATTTGCATTATGATCCAATTTTAAATTAGGTACTTTATTAAATATCTGCCTTTTTTTAATAGCTGTGTAAATTATGGCTCTGATTTTATTAGGTTTTAGTTTTTTCCCGATTTCTTTTATGATTTCTTTTTGCTATCATCCATTTATTTTTGATGCATTCATGTACTTACTGCTCTCTACCATCTTACTGTAAGTGGAATTGATTTTGATTTTTAAGCCTTTTTAAGCAGAATAGCTCTTAAAAAAGTTCACTTCCATAGGTGATGGCAAACTGCTTCACCCTTAGGATGTAGTGCAGCAAGCTTTAGCTGTCAGCTTGTGGCTTCCAGTGTTTGTATTTTTCTTCTGCTTAGTTCTATGAATGATTGTTCTGGCTTCAGCCCACTAAAATTTGAAAACTCAGTGTGTGTATCTATTTGTAGTACACGTTTTTATAGTTATTAAACTGGAACAGCCATCCTTGTATGAAAAATTGATGGCTCTTGGATAATGAACATTTGGCTCAGATAGCAAGTAGGCTTTACACAAAAGAATGAGGTTTAACATGTAATCAGGCTTGATTGTTCCAGAATCTTCCCCATGCTGGAGATCTGAGAGCTGCTCTCTGTGCCAGGGCAGGATCTGCACCCTGGGCCTCCCCCTCTTCTGCCTTCTGTGGTTTTGTTGTTCCATTAGCATGAAATGCCTTCTACAGGTGTATTTTCTTACTTTAGTAGTTAGCTTATTTGATCTGATATACACTGCAGTGTAGTTATCTAAGGTGTTTTTGTAAATAATTTTTTCATGTCTTTTAAAGTATGTTGTTTTTATCCAAGACAGTGGTTTATTGACAAACCTGTCTCTGTAAATGAGTAAGGGCCACATAACTGAACACCTCATTTGCAGCACATGAATTTATACCAGTTTTACTTGCTACACTGAGCATTTTCAATGTCCACAGGACTTCAGCTCCTGTCTGTTCCCTTCTTTGACATTTCGAGTCAACTCTTGCCTAGGTAGACTTTTTGCCTCTCTGCCATTCAATGAGTGTATTGATTAGAAGGGTCCCAAGCAGCATTTCTTATTCCATAGCTGAAGGGAAGAAACTGAGCAATATGTGTCTCTGTATCTGTTTCAAATTACAGCACACACATCTCACCTTTGTCTTGCTCTGGTAGGGAACTGCTCTGCTCAGCCCTGGCTGAGGCCAGGCAGGCAGAGCATGGCACACTCCTGACTGAGACAGCTTAGTCATGGACAAATGTCAAAAGTTTTGTATCCTGCTTACTGAGATTACAGTTTTCTTTAGCCTGGATATTTTCCTAGTATGTCCTTTGGACTGCTAACAGCCTACCTTAGCACACTCATGCACAGATGTTATTTTTTAGAGACATTTTTGACGATTTTTCTCCCATCTTTGTGTGTGTACAAACATAATGAGCAGCAAATTGTCTTCAGTTCCTCTGTTTGAAGTCCTTTGGAGGCTGAATGTTTGTCTGTGTGTGCATGTATACACATATTTTAATACTCTCACAGGAAAGTGGTTTTCCCCTCTTGAAAAAATGAACCTTTCTTCATCGGGCAGTCTTTTAGAAGTTGACGCTGATTTTTTCCCATGGGTTTTATTTTGTAAGAAGCTGCTAAGAGTTGGGAAGCATTATTGCTTTAGAAAGGGGAAGATAGTGTAAATAGAAAGCGCGTTCTGACCTCTAAGTCTAGAAGCAAAACTATAAATTTAAATGGTCATTGTAAGGTAGACAGATTAAGACTGAGACTTTGATTTTGTGGATCTCTGTTATTTTCTACTACACTTTGCTATTGGGGATGCACTTGAGAATTGTTTACCTATTCAATGAATATTTTTTTTTTATGTTTTGAAACTCTGAAAATGAAAGAAGGGAGAATGGCAATCCCAGTAAGATAAAAGAGCAGGAGTGGTCAGGGCAGTGCCTGGGTCAAAAAGGTAGGAAGGATGAGAACATGGATGTATCAGTGGTGCAAAGCATGATAATATATGCCGCAGCTTACCTCAGTGGTTTTTTTTTTTCTTAAAGGTCAGGTATTTTAGTTCCTTTAGCTTCTGCAATTAATCCAAAATATCTAGAAAATCTTTCTATCAAAAGGCATGTAGATCTGAAAAACTGAGGGATGGTGATTTTAGACAAAGCTACCTGAAATGGTGATGAATTGGTTGCAGATGAGGACCCAGGGAGGAGATTTATTGCCTAACATCCACTCCCTGTTACCTGCTCTTCTGGCACATTTGTCCAGCTGTGGTGCCATGTTCTGATCAGGATTTTCTGTACTCTAATCTACTGGAAACTGCTCGGAAGTTAAATATGCTGGAGGTTCTTAAGAAAGTTGTTGTCCATTTTGCCCCTTGGAGAGCTGAGCATGGCAGTAAACAAGCCTCATCTGCAAAATAGCAGAGGCACCAGGGCTGGAAACATGGCCCAGCACTTGACTGAAAGCCAAAGCAGAGGTGCAGTTCCAGCTGTTGGAAAGCATATCCTAAGTGTAACATTCTGCCAAGCAAGCACAAACCCTGAAACTCTTCAGTAGGGTTGTTATTGTTGGTCTCCATAGTTGGAAAGAGGAGTCTCACCAACAGAGCAAAACCTTACCCGTGGAGCTGAGGAGAGCACCTTATTTATATATATATATATTTAAAATTTGGCAAATAATTCTGTTGCAAACATTCTAGTCCTGTTTATATTCATGATGTTGCCACCCTGGTTATTACTCTGATTGTGTAAAAATTCGTGCAGTAAAGGCAACTCCCCTGACAGTCTGATTAGGAGATTATTTCTAAAATAATAGATTGTTAGAATAGATTTAAAATTAGATCAGTAATTTATCCTCACGCTGAGGTTTTGGAACTGCAGGTAGCTGATAACGAGCTAATTTGTAACATTTTTGATTCTTAAACTAAGAAAATGCCCTGAAACAAAATGAAGAAAACTGTTTACATTGTGTGCTACAAAGCAACCAAGTGACTTTTCAGATTATTTTATGCAAGATTTATATTAAACCTGGAAAACTTTATTTTCATTTTCAGCTCATTTGCTTAGGTTTCTGGCTTCAGCTTTGGGGAGACTGTTTAGACTGTGTTTGTTATATTGCACACCTGTATATAATTGTATGCTCTAGGGTTGGAAGATTTGAAACAGTATGAGATAATTTTGTCATTTCATTCTGGAACTTGTTTGCTTGGATTTTTTGGAGGAGAAGAAATATAACGAACTGTCTTCCATGAGAATTGCCAAGTAGAGACTTATTTAAAAAGCAGCTATGCTACGTGAAGCATTTAATAATAGATTTGGAGGAAATGGGAAATGACAGTATGCAGTTATGCTTAGCTTTCATTAAATCATCCTTGCACACTTCGTGATGTAGCTTGTGGCAGTCTAATGTGTAACACAACTGAAGTAGGAGACAGGAATGCTTGAGAAGGTCACAGTATGTTTTTGCCCATTAAATACTGTTTGTATTTGTTCTGGAGTCTCTTGTATAATCAGAGATCTTTTTCTTACCTTTTTTCTTTCATACTGGAACAAAGATAGGCTTGAAGGGAGGAATATTTCAGAATAAAGTGGCTTCATATGGTTGAGGATGGCTGTACCAGTCACTGTAATTTGTTGTGACATCTCATTTTGTTTGGCTCTGTAGAGTTGTTCCTATGTTGTTAATAATGCAAAAGGTCTGGACTATACAGTGTGGTGTAAGCAGGTGTGCACCAGCCTCAAACATTACGCAAATTAGACATAAATTTGGTGTTCACTGGCAATTTTAGCCTTTTCTTTTGTAATTTCTTAGCTTGAGGTGATGCTGCTGCTTCAATTTGAGCTCTAAATGAAGTAGAAGGGTTTATCTAACATACAGCTTGTTTTAGATGAAAGTGGTCTTTCATGCAATAAGTTAATTCCGAAGTACTAAAATGTTAATCTTCCTTAAAACAAAAGAACCAGTCTGCACCCAGCTTACTCCTTGCTTTGTAAGTCTTGCAGTGTTCAACTCGTTGCTTGCCTCAGTTACTGTGTTTGTTAGCATGGAAAAAGGATGTTTTTCATGTGTTCTACCCCCATGCTCTCTTTGGATATCTGTACAGAAGCGCAACCCCCACTTCACAAGTTGACTACATCTTCTACTTTTCTCCTCCTCATCTCACAGAATTCACATCTTTCCACAGTCATCCACACAGTGACTCAAATTTACTGGTACCAGTATGAGGCATGGGAACACAGCATCTCTCTTACTTCAGAAGATGCAGAAGGGAAAGGCTTCAGCCAGGACTTTTCACTTGTGTCACGCCAAAGTAAAGTTGTCTTTGCTTTCCAGGAAGACTTTCTCATACCTCATGGATGACTGTGCAAAATGTCTTCCTCTGAAGAAGCTCATACATTACATGTGTCTGAATTAATATGGAACAGGCATTAAAAAAAAAAAAGAGGGAGAGGAATGAAGCTTTTCATCCTTCATGGAACGAACTCCCTTGAACACAGAGCGAGTCTGCAGCACCCTGGCACAAATGTCAGTGACAGCAAGCCAGAAAACTCCAAGCAAAGTGTTCAGTTATAAAAAAATACTTTTTTTTGGCCAGTTTGTTTTGTCTCGTGAGCTTCAAAGCAACAGGCAATGCAAATTTGAGTAGAGCCTGGCTTACTTAGCAACTTGCATCTGTTTCTGTGGTTGTAGTAACTACTCCATGAAGGCTTCTTGAAAGAGGATCCTGCACTCAGGCACTTGGTTTTCATTGTTGTGTTTCTTTAAAGTTAAAATTCTTTAAGTTCCAAAGTTCAATCATATTTGAAATGTTCAATAAGATGGGCAAAACAGGAATACTGCAATCCAGTCTCAAGGTCATGGGAGTGGGATTGACCTTATCTAGAAATGCACTGGAAAAAGGCCGCTCAGTTGATTAGCCTGGACAACGTAACCAGGAAGGGATCCAAATTCAGGATGTTTCCTTGCTCGTGGGATTTTAATGACAGGAAACAAATGCAGTTTTCCTGGATGATGTTGGGAAGAAGATAATTTTGTGCCTGGTGTGATGGAGACTCTGCCTGCAATCTTTAAGAAGTTGGTAGTTGGACTTGTGCTTCCATCCTTCACGTCTTAAGTGTGTGCAACTGTATTTCGTTATGACAAAATAAATGTTTATTGTAGGAATGTGCAAACCACCAAACCTACACCATGAATAATAACACTTCACCCCCCCCTCCCGGTTATTCTAGCATGAATAACTTTTAAACTATTCTTGAATGTGAAAAAAAAAAAGAAATCACTTGAACCAGATGCTTACTTTTCTATTTTCGAGAACTAATTATCCCTGTTGTTGGTAGTGCTAAAGCTTACAAAATTGCTTCCATCTTTGAATTACTATAATTAAGACAATAACTTCCACATCTAGTTAACATTTCTGCGCAGCTGGTGCATTCATTGACATGCAGATTTTGGATTTTGTAAATTTTCTGCCATTGTGAATAAAAATTTTAAATACTTATTTTCATTTCCAAAATGTCTGTTTCTGGTAAAGAATTCTTTGTAAAGCAAATCAACTGTAACCAAACTTCTGTAACATTAACGGAGAATCTGGTGAAGTTTGGTTAGGTGATACTACATTTTAGGAAAATAATGTAACCACAAGTAACTTTTGCAGATATGGTCACTCTGAATTTTGGATCCCTGTTCGTAGGGATTTTGGATCACTGAATGGAATGTCAAATCTGAAACCGGTCTGATGTTGGGTTCCTGAAGTGTTATTTTGAGAGAAGTTATTAGTTAATGCAAGAGTTAATCTGGCACTCTGACAGACTGAGGTGGTTTGCAAAGGTAAAATTATAAAATTAAAATTTTCGTTTGAAGATTGGATTTGATGATCTCAGATGGTCTTTTCCAACCTTAGTGGTTCTAATATAAATCGCTAATATTAATAAAATGTATTCATGAATATTAACCAAAATGTAATTTAAGCTATACTGTTTGCATACATCTTATTTTTTCAAGTTGATTTCTGTCGAAGTCAAGAAGACTTGTGCAATCGGTGCTAATCTTGTTTACTTATATATTCAGCAGCTTCAGTATGAGAAATTCTATACATTCAGATAGATTTTGAGAAACTTCCTTATCCTTCATTTCTAATAACCAGCAACACTATGGAATTACTTGATAGTGGTGGCTGGTTATGTATTTTTAAATTGTTTTTTCTGTGGCCCTTGCTTTCATTGCATGAATGCCTCATGAACGTTAATGAGTTTCGCTCAGTGAGTTGAAGATGTCCCCTGAGTAAACCGCTAAAATAAAGAATCAAATATTGATTTATGCTGAAACCGAAACATTGATTTCTTTTTCAGACTGAATATGCTTATGAAACGAGGTGCATTGATGATGCTCATTTTAGAGGCTTGGCACGGGACTGTGTGTGGGGGCAGAGAAGTTCAGTCGGTGTGTAGCTGAGGAGCCCCTGGGCTGTGTGCAGCTCCCAGGTACGCTGCCCAGTGTGCTCAGGAATAACCCTGGCCAAGGGTGCTGCCCCCCGGGCACATCTCAGTGGCTCCAAACCCAGTGTCCAGTTACCAGGCCCCTGTCCGATGTCCTGCAGTGTTCAGTTTCAGGAACATGCTGGGAACACTTCAGAACATGTAACAAATGCTATTTTTACTGCAGGCAGGGAAGTTAACTCTAGAAATAGTAAAAGCTCTATTTCCACAGTGATGCAAAGGCATTGTTTGAACTATTCTGGTATAAACTGTGTGTCTTGCTAGGTGTGTTCAGAATTAAATCAAGTTTCTCCCGTGCTCTCACAGGTTTCTAGACCAGGGTTTGTCTGTGTGGGTGTGGGACTGCAGGGGCACAGAGGGTGGGGGGCAGCACCTCCGAATCACTCTGCTGGTGCAACTCGACACTGCAGCTCTGGGCTGTACAGAAACTCTGCTATTAAAATCGAGCTTTGCCCTCACTGGAAGACCTGGAGGGGATTTGATCTCTGAAATTATGAAGTGGGGTCTGAGGAAAAAAAAGGTTAACAAGACCCATAGCAAATTGTGAGAGGAAAAGAGGGTCAGGGTATGGGTCACCTTGCATTTAATGAAAATAGCAGAACTTTGGCTTATAAACAAATAGTAATACTTAGAATCTCTCTGGACTGGTTAAGAACTTTTTTTTTCCTAGTTAAAAAACTTGGAGATGTATAGCCAACCTTTTCCCCTTCTGCTTTCTCTCATTACCCCTGTTTTGTTATGCAGGGTGAATTAATTTTTGAGCAAGAAATCTTACAGTATAGTTTTGAGAATTTGTGAACACCAACAAACAATAATTAATGCAATTTAAAGGATTAACAATGTAGTGGTCTCGTCGTTGTTCTGGTAGCTCAGTTTTGAACCCAGCACTGTCTGTCTGGCTAAAATTCATCTTCCAGGAAATAATTTTTTCTTCATTGAAACAGATTCTGCCAACACTTAAATTGACTAGTTTGAATTTCTTTGGCATAAAGCCCCGGTTAAAGGCAGCTTTGCTTCTTTCCTATTTAGCTGTCCTTCTTTAAGGAGGTGCTCAAATGCTGTCACAGTGACTTATTGGGGGAGAGGTTGCCCAGCTGATTTGTTAAAGTTTTGTGTCTATATCCAGAGAGGTCTCCTCAACCAGTAGAGTGTATGATTGTATCTGTATGTTTTCTCAACATATAACAGGAACTTGAGAAGTTAGGGGTTCTATTTTGTTTTTAGTCTCTGTGTTTAAGCTTTGCCTTATTGCCAACACACATAGGTCCCAGAAATGGCTCAACAGGCCCAAGTCGTGTTTCCCCTTTGCAGATGAGAGATCCAGGAAAACTGAAAGTTATCCAGTTTTGAGGGTGTGAAGAGAATAATGTTTTATTCCCAACTTGGGGCTAGGCTTTCACTCTAAGCCATTCTGTCCTTTGGGAACATTTGTGTAAATCTGACCTATCTGAAGGGGTCTCAGCTCTGCTTGCTCTCCAGCCACTTAACCCTTTCCCTTTTGGTTCCTTATCTTTGCAAAGACAGCAGAGAAAATGGGTTTGTAAAACTCTGCTCAATTTGGCAAATGCAGGCAAGCAGTTAAAAAGCTTTGAGTTTGGGACAGTTCACTTTCCCTCTGTGCTGTGGTTTAAAATATACCAAGTTTCCATAGCCAGCTCCAGACATTGCTGTGGTAAAGTGTACTTTAAAAAGAGATATGACTGTAGAGAATGGAGCTCTGTTTTCTCATTGTAGTAGTGTTTTATATTGAGCAAGATCTTAAATTCTTATGTTACATTTTATAGTAAAATATCCAGGATTTTTTTTTATTTCTTATGTAGTAATACTAGAACACTCAGGAATTTCACATTGCGAGAAAGATTTTCTGGTAATATAAACAATTATTATCTGCTATTAATGTTGGAATTGAATATTCAATTGTTTATTTTTTTTCATCACTTACTGGAATAGTGTTACTGCAAACGTGTTAAAAATATCCATGAACTGAGATTTTAAGCTTCTTAAAATCAGGCTGTTAGTTTTTCCATATGATGTGCACAATGGCAATCAGGTTTTGGATGGACTCTTGTTGAATAATACATGAATGTAAATGGAGATTGTATGGAATCAGTTGGATAATTTTGAGGAATGCTTTAAGTACACTAAAGAGCCTGAATAGCAGTTAATGGTGCTTCAACTTTATTACTGTTTATTATAGTTGGCAGTTCAGTTGTATTTTTTTCTGCATCAAGTTCTCTAGTTTCCTATAGAACAGCAATAAAAAAAGCTTACAAATAATAATAGTCAGATGCACTGTATCCTGTGGCAGCAAAACAGTTTTGCATTAAATTGTGGTTCTTGGCAGTCTGAGTGTGTTTATTGTTGGGCAGCTCCAGCAGATCAGGCGGTGCAGGAAGGGCCCAGCAGACATCAACATTTGGGGCTCTACAACCAAAGAGGTTTTCCCTGTGCTTGGGGAACCCAATGTGGAGCTTCACAGGACACCCCCACAGTGGGGACAAGGAGCTCCTTGTTCAGTCTCTGCTCAACCTTCCCTGCTCCTGGCTATTCTCCTAACCCTATTAAGACCTTTGTGATTTTAGTTGCCTGTTTTGAGAATTTCTGAAGGAAACAGACATGTTTCTGCCATCTAGAAAGCAAACTGGAGGCTACAATCAACAAACATTGGCAGCAGTAATACTTGGTCAGCTGTGAGATTTTGCATGGAACTTTGACCATTTATTCTGTTTAAACAACAGGAAAAGTGGCAATCACAAAGTGATTTAAATATCTAGTTGCTTTTGTTCACAGCTCCCATGGTTTAAAAGTGTTTCTCTTGCCCATTGCATTTTATTATCTTTAAAGCTGTTTGCTAGTAGCATCACAAGCTGGAAAGCAAATGGAGGAACACATACTCTCTTAATTTGGCTCAGTTTTGAAACTCCACTGGGAAAAGAATTAAATCTGAACTGCCCCATAAGAAGTGTCACTTTCCTTGCTGGGACAAAGTCATGTTGGTGAGGGGAGTTCATGTGGCAGAGGAGTGTCTGAAACTTGTTTTGCAGGGTTTGTATTGCCACATGCATTTACAAAGACTTTTGAATCCTAAATTTTAAGTTTAATTAGTAATCCTGCTCATCTGCTGAACTGTGCTAACAACTTTGCTTTGTAATTTTAACTCTGCCCTAAGGAATATGCTTTGGTTTCTTACAGTAACAGCCAATAATTGTAATGAACTTATTTGTTAGGTTGGATATTGGTTAGAATATTGGAAGCACTCTGGGTATTTTACGTTTTTTGGTGAGATTTGTAAAGCATGAGTTGCACACATTCTGTGAATGAGGAATGAGTTACCAGCCATCTCCAGTGGCCTGTGCAGCATGTGCTTCCAGAGTATTAAAACACCTGTTGCTGCTTTTGGCCCTGTACATTTCCTTCTTTGCAGGGTCACTACCGAGGTCGGGAGCATAAGGAAATACAGACCTAAATACTGAGATTCCTCCTTAGCTGACAGACGTTCTGCAGGACCTGCCCTCAGGTGCTGTTGTTCATCTGACTGTGCCTTAACGTTTGTCTTTCTTTCTTTCTTTCAGCTGTCGGACAAGCAACAGGAAGAGTTTGATTGTAACATCCAGCACGTCTCCAACTCTCCCACGACCACATTCCCCTCTCCATGGACACGCAGGTAACTCCCCAGGACTGCTCCACCTGGGAATCATTAGCAAAAATGTCAGTACTCATTCTAGTGAGTTTGAACAGATTGACACTCAACATCAAAATATGCTCTTTGGAACTTATTTTGGCAACAGTTTTTCACCTTCTCGAACTTAGATGTGGGTCCTTAGAGTTTCAAGATAAATGTTTTATGTTCTGTGCTTCCTAGTTTGCTTCCGTATCCATTCTGTATTCTTCCTGGGGGATTCAATCCTCTTACATCCTGCAGAAGAGCCTGAGATGGAAAACGAAGAAAAATAAAATTAGATAAATACATTTAAATAAATATCTTCAGTCTCCAAGCATGGTTAATTTGTGCCAGTGATTTAACTGCAGTTCTCATGAGAAGGAACATCCTGCTTGCTTCCGTATGCCTCTGGCAGCTGTGCAGTGTGCCATTTTATGGTCTCTGTCTGCTACTTAGAGCAACATGAGGTGTTTGGGATTGCTTGCTTTTTTTCCTTTTTTTTTTTTTTAAAAAAAATTTTATATAGCTGCCAATTTTACAGTGGCAGCAACTGTGAAATGTTCATTTCAGAGCACATGGGCAGGTGCTTGTTATTCATTGAGGTGAAGTGTGTGGAGATGTTCTTCCTATAAAAAAAGAAGGGGTGATTCTTCAGAAAGGGTCACACGTGCAGCTACAACAGCTTGCCTGAACAGCACGTTCCCTCGATGTTTTTGTTGCTGAGGGAAGTAGGGGACGTGTGACTGCAATGTTTTTTGCTATTTCAAAATGCCAGAGAAGATGGTTGGGCTCCAGGTATGGCCCTTGTGGGCACCAGTCAGGAGCAGGAAACAGCTTGAACATTTGTGGCGCATCATCCGCAGCGGAGCCTGTCTGGAATCACATCACTGCTGCCTGTAAGACAAGTAACTGTTGTTTTCATTATAATCAGACTTTCTTCCTCCTACATGGCAGTATGTTCTGGAAATGCTTTCTGGAGACTGAAACTAAGGAAATGCTGAGAAAGAACAGCAAACTGATAGTAGCTCAGCTAGAAGGAGCCATCTGCTTCTGTTTGCAGAGCTTTGCATCTCGAGAGGTGACATTCAGCCTGTTGAAGGGAAAAAGAAGGCCAAAGTTATTGTTCAGGGATACCCATGGAAGCCTCATTAGCTCTTAAGTTATCATAAAAATCTGTCAAGTTTGCCTGGGATGCTACAGAAAGCCCAGTCATGGAAGGCTAGGAATTTTGCTTTAATTATATTGTTTTTTTAAAAAATAACCCATCATTTTCAAATGGTATATTAAAACAATTTTCTTTTTGCTTCAGAATCTGCAATAGAATGCAGGGCCAAAAATGTGTATAGGGCCATGCCCTTTCACTTGTTTCTCTTGCATGTGATTATGGTAGTCGTAGCTTTGTAAAGTTTGTTTGCAATAAAGCATTTTTCTTGGTAGACATCCTCCATGTAGTTACATTATGCTTTTTACTTTGAGTTACTATGTGTTGGTTTTACAAACTCTAGAGCAACTGTACAGGTGTTTAAACTGAAAAAAAAAAGTGTCCTTGCCTGGCAGATTGCAACAAGATGTTGACATGATCATTGCTCAGAAAACAAATGCAGACTTGTTCATAACAGAAACATTTACATTTTCTTTTCTTTAGATTTGCTTTTCTCTTCTGTCTATTTCAAAATTGAAAAGTTTCTCCTGGTGGTTTGGATGTTGTTTCAGCTTATCACTTCAAGCTTATCATTTATTGGAAGTATGTGAGTGTCTTCTAAAAAGAGCAGTAACGATTCAGTGCTGTGCCACCTTACTTTAGCAGTAATTGTCAAATATTTCCATTCTTTTGTTCTGATGTTGCATATGGGATTTGAAATTATTAATTTAAAGGATTACTGGCCAAGAGTAGCCAGTAGAGCATGGGAAGGTAAATTAATAGTAATTTGAGTCCCTTACCAGTACTATATTTAGAGTCTTCCCTGGGAAAAATAATTTATTCAAGAGACAAAAGTAGATGAAATTTAGAGTAGAGTCACAAATATTTTCTTAAGAAATATCATATATGAGATGTGAATTTGAGAACAGGCTGTGATATTTGTTCAGTATTTGAACAGAATCTAATCAATCTGTTTGTTCAGGCACATGCAGTGATAAGTTACTAAAAAATGCTGGAGCCTCTCCCTGGCCTCTTTTGTCTTGTCTTCTTAATGCCCATTCTGAACCTCTCTTACAAACCAAAGGAACAACAAGCATGCAGAGAAATCAGGAAGGCTTTCTAAAACATTTTTCTTCAGAAACCACACTGAAATAAAGTCCTGTATGGCACTAATCCCACAGTTATTCTTCTGTATGTACTGTAAAAGTCGGTGGGTGAGATAGTGCACAGTTGTCTTTCTGTCAGGCAAACCTAACGAACACTGATCCAGGCAGATGCACTTACTGTATGAAATAGCATCCCTACAAGATGCCAGGCAGTTTCATATCCTAGGAAATGTAGAAGAAAAGTTTTACTTAAGAGATCTCAACATCTGAGTCAGAAGTATATCCAAACAATTTTAACTCTACCATGAAATCACTTCTGAATCAAGAACACTTAAGTGTGGTAGTTCAATTTTCAAACTGTATGAAATAACACTTTCCAAAATGAGCCAGTACCTTGGCATAGAGAGCTACAGCTTGCCAACTTTGTGGGGAAGTTACTCTGCTTGTTTAGTCTCAAACTTGTCTTGTCCAGTTTTAGGAAATCAAGCTTGAAAATTTTGCCTGCATTCTAAATTCTTTTTCTTTCAAAATGAGAGGGGAAAAGAGGTATATTTGTTTGTATTTCTTTGAATCAATTTTTTAAAATATGAAAATTACAGAGAGGTTACACTGTGAGGGTGATAACTAAGTTGCCTTTAGATTATATTTTGAACCGAAAAGCTTAAAATCAAAGAAGTATTGTCTTTATAATTCAGTAGTAAAGAGATAGGTTATTACAGCTGGAAAATTGAAGTTCAGGCTATTTTAAGATTTACTTTCAACAGCTGTAAGGGTAGCCAGGTTGCTTGCTGGCTTCCAGTGGAGACAGTTGTCACTGGTGGGACCTTTGCCGTCTGTAATGGCAGGCGGAGGGAGCTGCCTGCAGCCAGCACTGTGCTGCTGAGGTAAATGATTCTGCTCTTGCACTGCAAGTTCAGTTCAGCTTTCTGGCAGAAAAATGGCTATTACTGAGGTCTCTATTTATTTATTTATTATTTTTAGAGTGGACAGAGTACATGACATACCACTCTAGATCCTGCCCTGGTTATCAAAGCTGTGGTTCAGCAGCATGTCATTTGTGTGCTCCTTGGACGGTGTGAGAGCACCATGGCATTCATTGTCTGTGGGACCAGTGGTACACAGGGTGCTTTAGGTTTTTTCGGTTATATTGAGATTTGTGAATGCTGGAAGGCAGCTAATTCTGTAGCATGCAATATGACCTTTAGCTGCTTCATTAATATTCAGCCATTATTATTTGTATATACTACATAGAAGACCATGAAAACTTTGTCTTTTGTATTTATTTCTTTTTTTGAATCTCAGGAGCAGATTTTATAACATGGCTCTGTTGTGAGTTTTTGGACTCATATCTGATGAATGTCATGTTTGTAGGTGATAGCTGAGACTTTCATGTGTCTCTTGCCCATAAGGTTTGGTCTCATATTTCGAGTTAGTGGATATATAAATGTTTTGGCTGCATCCTTCTTCCTGTGTCCGGAAGATGTAAAGGTTCCTGCCTGAATTATTGGCGTTTGTGTAACTGTGTTGATTTACCTAATGGGCAATCATTCTGTGTAACAGCCTCCCTTGAGACCAAGTCATTTCAGGTTCAGTAGTAGCCAGCTATCACCCTCCAGCAACAGGGCAATCTACCTTTGCCACAGAATAAATAGGGTTTCGATCAGCCTTGGTGAATGAGACCACTGCACTAAGGCTTCTCTTATTAAAATGCCTTCATGTAGAGCAGATTCAGCAGTACTGGGAGATTTTAGGGAAAGTAGTAATTCCCCTTCTCCCTGTTGTTGTTTTAAAAGCTTCACCCAGACTTGAATTGAGTAGAAAAACTAATTGCTTTTCATTTTAACACTAGAAGCAAGTCACAGGGGATCTAATTAAAATTCCAGTGTCTGGAAGGAAATATGCTATATACATCTGAAAAAGTAGTTGCTTAAAAATTAGTGGTATCTCTATACCACATTGTGCAGGCCCAGAAGAGCTTGAACACCCACATACTTAATTTTGAAATTTAAAAACTGTCATTACCCAATTTGCTTAGTTATTCTGAAATTCCATTTTGATCGTAACCCAGAAAGTTCACAAAAGAGTGATGAAGATACAAAAAGGCAATGACAGTTCATTGCTTGTTTGTAACAACATTGGGCAATGAGCTTTTTGTTCAAAAGGATCATCTTGACACAGTAGGGTTGTTAATAAAGCTTGAAAACTGGGAAGGCAAAGACCAAGGTTTCCACCAAAGCTGACAGCCTTCCTTGCTTCATTAGTTCACCTACTCACTCCTGCAGCATTTCTCTGTGATCAGAAATGCTCCTTCAGCTTTCTGCTAGCAAGTAATTGGTGACCCTCACCCTACAGCCATGTGCTGCCACCAGGATACGTGTGTTCATGCACAACTCAGTTGTTACCTGGTGGCTGTTGTGGCCTTCTTAAATCCTTCTTGTAAGGTTGCAGTGCCACCTCTCTATCTTCTCCTGGTTCAAAAGCAGCATAATACTTCTGCTTTTTTTTCCCACTGTGACCATAAGAATTAAAGTGAGCACGAGCTTAATAAATAAAGCACCAAAAATTATTTAATTATTGATTTCTGATCACTCTCTCCCCTATTCACTTGTGATACACTGGGAATTAGTTAAACAGTATCCACTTTTGAATGAAGACTTGCATTGTGTTCTATTACACTGTGAGCTCATTATGAGTCTTAACCAAAATTGCAGAAGAAAGTCAAGCCAAAGTAAAACAAACCTGTTGCTCAAACCCTTTGTTTTTAATTTAATTTGCTCGTGATGAAGGAGATGGTGTAGTGCTTGGGCATTCACTTACCCCTCCAGTTCTCTCATCACCCCACGACGTGTTAGATCAGCCTGGGGCTGCTTTAATCTCAACCAGCTGCTATTTTCCCCGTGGTAGGCTTGTAATTGGGATGGGGTTTGCTGGCACTGTGGCCATCCTCCCACCCCAGGAGGTATCAGCCTGTGCCCCCTCTCCTCGTCCTGCCTGCCCAGGTGTGGGTGCTGGGTGTGCACACCTTGCTCACAGGGGGTTCTGCAGAGCTGCCACTGCACACTTTTGTGCACACGCTTGTATTGCTGAAGTGAGAGGGAATGGTACCTCGAGCTGAGCACTGAGCTTGTGTTCTCCTCCTGCTCAGATAGCAGTTAAGGCATGTGGACAACTCAGGTTGAAATTCATGTGATTTAATTGAAGGCTTCAGTATGTTGCTGGATGGGTCTGTAACCTCTGAACAGTGCTGGCCTGAGGGGCACAGGGTACTTCTCCTGAAACAGAGACAAGTCCTTTGCAGATGACATAATTGATTTGACTTTTTTGTGTGGGATCTAAATTTAAAAACGTTTATGAGTTGTATACCTTGCCATGTATTGCTTGTTCAGAATCTATTTCCGTTTCCTGAACTTATTTTAATGTTATCTTATTGTCTGTGCACAAAGCAATTGATGTTGACACACATTTACTATGTATAGTTTCTCTTTTGTGCTTATATTAATGACCAGAAAGAGCAAACCACTTAAGAATATGCCCAACAGAAAGCACACTCACTGACATGAAGCATCTAATTCATCCATAACTTTCAAAGGTTCCTGCAGCTAGTTTGTAAATGATCCTGGATTTCAGAAGGGTTTTCTGCAAAATGGTTGCTTTTTATTTAGAAATAAAATGCATTGCAATAAACCTCTTACCAACCACATGATTACACGTCATATGACAAAGCCCAGAGAAAAAATACTTGTTTCAAGAGAAAATTAAATGTTTTTATTTTCCTTGCTGTATAATTTCATTTTATGGTGGAAATAGTATTTCAGAAAAATGGTAGTTAGGGTGAATACTGGTACATTTTAGCCCAATCATCTTATGTGTATATAGTCCTTTTATTGCCACGTGCAATTTTTTTGGTATGTCTGTTTGGGTTTTTTTTCCCCCTCAGTGAGTTTTACCTTCAGCCTTGGTGTACATTGTGAAGAAATGTTTTCTTCCTATGTATTATTCCTGAAACTGTCATCAGTGGTGTTTCTGACTCAGGTTTTTCACTGACAAGTGTTAGGAAAAGCTTGTATGTAGAAATTACTGCAAAATATTAAAAGACTCTGTTATCTATGGGATGGTACATTACTCACCTGAAAATAAGATGTACACCTTAAATTATTCTAAAAGGAGGAAAAATAGCAGTCCATCTGTATCAGAACATTTCTTTAGCAAACTACTGCTCAAATGATCAAAGATTCAAAGCTCCATATTTCCCATTGCTTGTAACTAGAAAGTCTTTCTGCAGAATGAAAATTTACTCTGTTTGTTACCAATGTGAACGAAGTGGTTTTGGACTGTTTATGTTGGCTTTCTCAAACAGGTAGCAGCCCGTTGGACAGTCCCAGGAACTTCTCTCCAAATGCACCTGCTCATTTTTCCTTTGTTCCTGCCCGAAGGTAAGGCAGAATCTGTTCTCTTTGAACTGGCAAGCAC
>VXBX01001596.1:689284-701489 GCA_013400415.1 Scytalopus superciliaris
AAGGTTAAAATTCTAGCCCAAACTAATCAGTGCAAAAGGAGACAATCAACATTTCTATTCTGACCTCTGTTTGGTAGCAAAGTATCAGAGATATATTATTTAAAATGCTGCCTGTGTATTTATAACTCTGAATTTCTGCTTCCCTGTGTTTTTATTGTACTTTCAGGTGATCACCACTGGTGATTTGACTTCTCAGACATACATGTCTTTCTCATAGATGATACTAATGAAAAATGCTAAATGAAGCTTTTAGTTTATTGCTGCTTGCATACTCATTGATAAAATACCATTCCTATAAGCAGCTGGCTCATTGCCAACAAAAGCTCACTGGTTAAGTTCTGAACTGCTTGGCTGGGGAACCTTGGGGAAAAATAACTATACATTAAGAGTTTTTGCATGTCATTGGAACCACCTTTTTATCACTTTGCAATGAAATGTTATTTTATTTCTGCTCCAGGACTCATAATGTTACCATTGTGTGCTTCAGCAACAGAAGAGTAATTTGGGGAGGTTGTTCAGTTTTGTCTTTGGGGTGGATTTTTCTGTTTGGTTGTTCTTTTTAATTATTATTGTTTTAGTATGTTTACTGTTATAAAAAGACACCTTTTCACACACACGCTCACACACATATCTTGAAACTAAGCCTTGAGTTTTTACTGGAATCTGGTAAAGTAACAGACAGGAATAAATCCTCTGAGTTAAGTTCCTGTATGCTCTCTGCTTTGCTTTTCTACTTGGTCCTACATAGCATACAATGCAATACTGGAGTTGTTCAGCAGGACTGATAAAAAAAGAGAAACTGAAGTTGGTTTTTTTTGATGATGAACAGAAGTAGTTCAGGTTCCCGCTGACAGTAAAGCCTAGAAATATGTGTGGCTGTTAGTCATTATCTAGACATCAGTGTTGTGTGGAAGGTAAAATTGAAAAAATCAGTACTCCCCTTTTCATTTTAAAAAATAAACTAAAACCACATTGTATCTAATATAATTGATAGATGATATAACACAAATAGAGCCTTTGAAATATCTCTTGCATGATAATAAGAGTCAGTTGTAATGGAAAAGCTCTCAGCTGAGCTCATTGCCTGCCCTGACTCAGTCATGCTTTTGCTGCTGAATTATGGTCGCTGAGCTGGCGATTGCTGCTCTGTGTTCAGCATCTGGCGTAGGGAAATGAAGAGTTCAGTGCTGGGCCCATAATTGGATGTTCTGCCCTCCACAGGCCCACGAGCGATCCGAGAGCTCCGAGGTTGCCTTCGTCACCCAGCTCGTGAAGAAGCTGATGATTATCATTGCGCGGCCGGCTCGGCTGCTCGAGTGCCTGGTGAGTGGGGGCCTCGGGACAGGGTGTGCAGCATCTAAAGAGTGGGGTGTGTGTGTGTGTGTGTGTTTGAGGACATAAGGAGAACAAAGCCTTCAAATTCAAGCCTTTAAATTCTCATTAAAGCGTTGATGAAAAATAAATCGATATTTAAAAAAAAAAAAAAAAGACGTACTAAGTGTCTTTGGAGTTAATGTAGAAGTATCTCTCCACTGGACTGTCAGCTGCAAGTGCAGCTAAATTATATTTTAGTATAAAGTTTATGGAGGGGTCAGATGCAGCTGTTGACGTTATTCCATGCTGCTTGATGCCACTGGGTTTTCCTCATGTTGTTAGTAAGGAGCCTGTAATCACATATATGGTGTGAGTATGGTGTCCAAAGCACTGTGCTCAGGAACATCTGTCACTAAGGAACAACCTGCAAAAGTTCTAAGACCCAGTAGACTTTGGAGGGTTCTCTTATTCATCCTCCATGCCCATCAGATGGGTTGCTTTGCTTGGAACCCTACAGTGCAAGGAAGACCACAGTCAGTGATCAAGTAGGCTGCACAGCCAGCAAGATAGATACTTACACTTACTTATTCAAGAAGTCTCTACCAGATTACATTGAAAATCCTGGGCCCAACTCCATTCAGACGGAGAATTCTTTGGTTTTCAAAGCCATTTTTGTGTTTTAGATGAGTTTTTGTGATTCCAGTTATCTTTCAGCAGTTCTTCAAATTATTTTTTTTTTGAGTGAAGACAGTGAAGAAAGGAGATAAATTTAAACTTACTGTGTTTGTATTTGCTGCATTCACCATTGCTGTTTATACTTGTGTGCACTCTACTAGTAACACATCATCTAGGAAAACGTGAAACCTCAGGAAGTTTTGTACACCCATCTCTGTATCTGCAGAGAGTTCCAAACTCAAGGCAGCTCTTAGCTGTAAATCCATGTCTCAAGGTTCCTCCATGTCTTATGCACTTGATGTTCTGCAAAGTGAGTGGGAGCAGGTGGAAGCAGAGAAATCACTGAGATTTGAGTAATGAATTCCAAAGTATGTGGTGACAACCTTGACAATGAAGTGGCTAGACTCCAAAGTATAAAAATAATATTTGCATCTGTGTGTTAGTCTTCCCTGTTCTTTTTAACCTGCCTTTCTAGCAGTTTTTTTCAAAATACATAAATTAATCTGGTGACATCAAGAATTAAATATTAATATTCCTTTTATCCTATAAAACAACAAGAAATATAGTAATTGCTAGTCAACCATTTAAATAGATTTTCAGAACTACATTTCATTTTTATTTTTATATACTTCCGTAATTTCACCTTTAGCTTCAATTATATGTGAATTTTGAAACAGTTTTTCTACAATTTAAGGTTATTTTTAGTAACACAGCTCATTCTTCTTTCTTTCTTGTAAATAAATTACCATATAGACAGTGCTTGTGATGGTTGATTGCTCTAATGCAGTTGAAGATATTTAACTATTCTAAACTTCATCTGTTTGGCTTCAGTCTTTGTATTACTGGTCGGACTGTGAAACATTTATTGACAGAGTGAATCTCTGGGGCTTCAAGAAAACAATAATGCGTTTTGTGCATCTCTGAAACTATCTTTGGGGAAAAGTATCTAATTTATTCTTTTTTTCCAGTTTGTTTTTCCATAGTGCCTGCCTCCCCATAGTAGGGATCATTCTTTTGCATTCAAGTCATTATATCTGCTATAAAGAAGCTAGAACTGGGATTTACTTAGTTTCTTAATTTTTGTATGTTTTAACTTTTTGTCACCAAGTTTTTTGGGCTTTTTTTTTTATAATTTTGTCCTTTATTTACCAATAACTGACCTGTAGTTGTACCTTGAAGAGTCCTTCTTTGACTAGACCATCCCTTTCACCTCACTCTCTGTATTAAACAGAATTCTGCTGACCATCTCTCTCTAATCTGGCTTTTGCTCTCTGCCAGTTCTTCCTTTTCCAGAGGATTTGGGAAGGCACTTTGTTTCTTGCATTGTTGCTGGCTTTGATGACAACATCTATCCAAGCAGCATTACTTGGAGCAATCATGGAAAAGCGCATCTTTTCTTTGTTTCTTTAACCATTCAAGTATCTTTACATCATTATGATCTCTAATTTCCTTTTCTTGTTTGCAGTTCTGTGCTCTCTTTTCTCTTATGCTGCTGACCACACTCACATCAATTCTTTACTGATGCCCTCACAGCTGTGTGTGTAACTCTTCCCCTTTTATCCTCCCATTTCACTGGAAAAGTTATTGAAGAAACTTGGTGAAGCTGCTCATTGCTGGTGAATGATGAGGTTTGTAGGGGAAAGCTAAAGTTACCTAGTGAATTTGCTTCTAAGCAGGGTGCTCCAGCTCCCCAAAGCTTTCTTTCATTTTCTCTTGTATCTGTTAGTCCAGTAAAAGAGATCACACCTTCTGTAACCTTTTCTGGCCTTAGAGATCACGTGCACCAAGGCTGAGTTCCTCATGTGATCCTGTCCTATGTTAAAATAGCAATTGTTGTTTTATTGATAATTTTATTAGCAATTGCTAAGCTTGGGACAGTTACAGGATTGAGTGGCTGTATGCTTTGATCAGAAGTGCTATCTGACAGCAGGAAGGTTTATATTGGGTTAAGTCACCTGTCAGAGGTGGCAAAAGAAGGTGCCTCATCCTCATCACAGACCTTTCCCTGGCCCATCTCAGTGTGGCAAAACTGGGAGGTGTGTCAGCACAGATGATTACATTATCAAGACCATTTTATCTGATAGTTTGGGCTTGGTTTGTAAAAAGTCCCTACAGTCCTTGTCCTGTTTTGGTTTGCAGATCTAAGCCAGTGGACACCCAGTGGAATGTAACTGTCTGTTGTTTTTGCAAGGCAAAGTGGGATGCATTGACTTGTTTGTTGTAAATGCAAATGTTTTGCACCACTGCTGAGTCCAGAATTAACTTAGGATGTTTCTGAGGAATCTCCTGTTTGAGGGAGAAACCTTCACCTTCGTAACTGTAAAGCTGCATCGTTTACCTCTCTGTGTCTCTCTCACTGCTTTGCTGTAGGAGTTTGATCCTGAAGAGTTCTACCATTTGTTAGAAGCTGCAGAAGGCCATGCCAAGGAAGGGCAAGGAATTAAATGCGACATTCCTCGTTATATTATCAGCCAGCTGGGACTCACCAGGGATCCCCTGGAGGGTGAGAACTCTTGTTTTGTTCATTCCAAACTGTTGAAAGGATAGCCAGGTCTCCTGATCACTACGTAACTGAAGGAAGGTTTTATTTTATTACTTTAATTTCTAGGCCATTTTTCTTTGTTTTCCTGTTTGCTGTCCAATTGTAGACTGTCCTTTCCAGCCCCATGTCTCAGAGGAATGTTGCTGGGGTAAGGATTGCACATCAACAGTGACAGTTCTTTACTTATGATGTTAATAATGTCTCCCTGTATTATAGCTGAAACAATGTTAGAAAATGGCTTTATGATATAACTGTTTTTCCTGTGCTGTTGGACAGTAAAAGTAAATTTACCTATTATTTTTCTGATCTGCCTGCCTGATAGTGGCCTGGTTGGAAAGTATCTTGTCATTCCACTTGATTGTCCTCTCTGGGAAAAGTGTGTTGTGATTTTCCGTGAGAAACCAAGATTAATATGAATTTTTAGGTGAGGGTCTTGCATAGCAGCCAAACCAAAGAGATTAATGTAAGGACTGAAACAGCTTTTCTGCTCTGTCCCAGAATTGCATGTGGTAAATTTAGTACAAACATGCATCGGTGCAGAAGATCTTAACTTTAGAATTAGTGAGTTGGTATTTCTGCCTGGCACTTTGCTGGCTGAAATGACAAGTTTTCTGAGCATGCACAGCTTGTTCAGCAACAATAGAAAGTGTGGTAGAGACTGGAAGTTACTGCAGAATATTTCAGTGATCTAACTGTACTTTTTGCTATCTCAGGAGAGCATAATTTTAACATAAATTAGTAGTCTGGCTAGGACTAGTTTAACTTCTACAGTGTTTACTGGAATGACAGTGACAGGTTGAGTTCAAGTGAAGAGCTCTTCGGGAAAATTTCTAACAAAGATTGCTAAATGCAATTTAATAGCATTTGTTGAAATCTGACATTAAAGGGAAATTTCCTTTGATCCCTGTCATGGGAGAGAACCTTTCCATTGCTAATTCCCCTTACTGAAGTCAAATTTTCTTTAGAAATGTGTGGAGATGTCAAGGTGCTTTATTTCCTTTCTGTAAGGAGGGCACCCAGAAATGTCAGTGGTGTCTGTTCAGAGACTTGTAGCTAACACAGGATTTGGTTTTGCAAAGTTTACAGCATCTCCTACGACAGCTGAGTAGCCTAAACTAACTGATTTTCTCTCCCTTTGCTGCTGTTCAGCATTTTGCAGAATCAGACACATCTCATGGAGGGAGGCTGTTTGAAATGAGGTGCATTTCCTTTTTGGAGCACAGAGGTGCCACCAGGCTATATGCAGACATATATGTATAGAAGAAGTTTTAGTATTAACTCGACAGCAGTTTCCCCAAACATGCATTTAATGCTTCTACTTATTGTAGGAGCCATCTAGAATAAGTCAGGCTGAAATTAGAGCAATTAATTATATTCATCTTTATATAAAATACTGCCTGCAGTGTACAAGATGTTAAAGGTTATCACTGTATAATTGGGGTGACTTTTTACAGAGGGGAAAAATGCCCTTCATCATGTACAAGCACCTCTTAAAATCCTGTTTTTCTTGTATAAACAAAGAGAATAGTGTTTGATTGAGATCATTAGGAGTAATCTTTCCTCTTTCTTTTCAGAAATGGCCCAGCTGAATAGCTATGACAGCCCAGACACTCCTGAGACAGATGATTCAGTCGAGGTAAAGCAGTAATACACTCACTCTGTCTAGCACTTTTTTTCTCTGAAAAGAAGTAGTCTACAGTAAAGGATTAATTATAATGCAGAGTAATTTTAATTAAAAAAAAAGTGCTGACATTTAAAAGCACATATTACAACTAGAATATGCACTCATAAAAACGTGGAAATCTTAACACAGTGGTGGTGAAATGCTTAAAAGATGCAAACAGGCATTATCACCACGTTTTGTTGATTTTATGGGTGTTGAAGAGATCTGACTTTAGTAAAATCACTGGAGAAATTTAATTACATAATTTTACTGGTTTTTTTTCAAAATTTAATATTGAGAAAAGGCCTGAATCTTATAGGCCACTGACTTTTTGTGCTAATAATTGTGGAGGGAATCTGCACATGCCCTAAGGACACAGACAGTTATCCTAAAGCTGAGGACTCCAGAAGTTTAGAAGTGCATTGAGTTTGAGTCAATGGTGCTTTAGAGAAGAAAAGGCCAAAAAAAATTATATATGGAATTAAGTCATTCCTGATTTCTATTTTCTTGTCATCTTTCCCCAGAGCCGTGGGGCCTCTGTCCAGTCAAAGAAAACTCCATCTGAAGAAGAGTTTGAAACTATTAAACTGATCAGTAATGGTGCTTATGGGTAAGGTTTTTAGACTTTGCATTGGTAGAAGATGCTATTGTTGTCCTACCCAGCAAAGGGCTACAGCAAAGTGTGGTGAATATCTGGGTTTTGTTGTGTCCCAAGCATAAATTAATATTGCTCAGGTCTTTCAGAAGTTCCACACTTGTCATACCTTGTGCATTCTTCTGGGAGATGCCATTTCTTGTGGGTTCCTGGGGTTTCTTAGACAACAGCCCCTGTACCTGGGCATAGCTCCTGCCTGTGAAGTCCTTGCATTGTGCTGAACTGACACAGTCTCCAGCTCAGGGACCTTCTGTAAAATCAGTTGCCCTACATTAAAGCTTTCAGAGCATGATATTCCTGTCCCTCTGTGACACAAGTTTTCTGAAGCTCTTCCTAGCTGTGACATCAAGCCTAGTTTTCCATTAACTGTTTCTGCACTATTTCTGTATGACAGGTAGGTAAAACACAGACACTTCAATACCTTAGCTTGAGATGACAAAAACATTTCCCCTCAACATTGTCTCCAGGGAAAGTATTGCCTCTTAGTTTATTGTGCGATTTCCTATGTAATAGTAAAAAAAAATGTAGTTAGATGAGTCAGAAAATTATTTTGCACCAGTTTCCTTATTGCTTCTCAGGGCAGTGTGTAGTTCCTTTCATGCTGTCTGGTTAAGTCCTGTGACTTGCATTTTATTAAAGGCTAAATTAGTGAGGGTAAAATTCTGTACCTGCAAATATGATTGATGATTCATTGAAACAGGAAGAATATTGAGGGATAATTAGTTTCCATGCTTTTCCATTCTTCCATGTATTCAGATTGTATATATAACATATGTGGCTGTTTGTGAGCACTTGAATTGCTAAAAGAAATGCTAGAATTACACTGGGGAAAATCTACTGTGAGGAGCAGTGCACTAAAAAAGCGCTTAGATTTTATTGTCCGTTGAAGAATCCAGTATGAATTCAGTTGGTTAAAACTTTTACTGCTCATACAAACCTATCCAGAATTTTAAAAGACAGTTCCTGACTCTTTGCAGTTCATAAATCCTTACCAGTGAGGTCATTAGGCTGTTACTGAAAGCAGTGATACTCAGTAGGTCATAACAGCAAAACCTGAGCGTGTGCTGGAGTGTTTTGTGGGAGTGGGTGTTTAGTTAACAACCACTCACTTTTTAAAAATCACATGTGGAAGAAGTGTAAGCATGTTTTCAGTCAGTGAAGACACAATAGAGCATGTTGAAGAGCCATGTTATTAGACAAGAAGATTTTATCTTTTCAGTCATATTTCTGCACAAGCCCCATGTAACTTTGTAAAAAGGGGAGAGAGAAGCTGTTACTCACATCTGTCTTTATCCTGGGTGTATTTTACAGTCAGCTGCTGGTGAGGCACAATGCCATGTTAAATGTAATGTACTCCAGAGAAAAGGAAACAAGGACTGATTCAATAAGGCAGGCAAACTGGATGAAAATTTTATTTGCAAACTGTATTATTAATGCGCAGGAATCTAATGATCTGCAAATGATAGAAATGTAAGAGATACTTTACTGAAGGAAATCCCTGGTGACAGCGCTACATCAAATTAATTTTATGGAGCTTGGAAAGAAATCGTGCTGATTCCATATGTTTTGGACAATTTTTTAAGAGAAATGGTGACTGTAGTGTTGAAAAATACATGCTTCTCTGCAATAATGCTTCAGGAAGTCTGTGACATTTGTGTTTGAAATATCTTCGTGTTAGTCACATCAGCAGAAATGCTGCTTTATTCAAGAAGGCAGAGTAGCTTTGGCAAGGAAACATCATGGGGTTCCTTCTTTTCTAGGGAAGCTTGCCACTGAAATGGGATTTTATGGAGTCATGAATAACTCTGTCAGGATCCATTCCAAACAGTTACAATCCTTGTTTAAAAAAACCCCGACAAAATCACAAAGAACTCCAAACCTAAACCCACAACAAACCAGTTTGAGCTGAAGATGGAACTTTTTCTCTTGGTATGTGGTTTTCTAGGGCGGTGTATTTGGTGAGGCACAAGACCACCCGCCAACGTTTTGCCATGAAGAAGATCAACAAACAGAACCTCATGCTGAGGAACCAGATCCAGCAGGCCTTTGTGGAGAGAGATATCCTGACGTTTGCCGAGAACCCCTTTGTGGTCAGCATGTTCTGCTCCTTTGAGACCAAGCGGCACCTGTGCATGGTTATGGAGTACGTGGAAGGTATGGGTGTCAGTGTCCACACCCCCAAGGGACCCTAGATAGGGTGGATGTGTAGTGTGAATCCCTGTGACTGATACAACGTGATTGGAGTGGAGCTGAGCAAACATAAAGCCACGTGTAGAAAACTGCTGAGGTCAGAAGTCAGCATGAACTTTCCAGTCCTCACTGGAAAGCAATCCTCCTGCTCTCCTATGGGACGACATGGCGAGATTCATAATATGTTTGCTTGGCACTGCAGTTAGAAAAAGACATGTAAGAAACATAGTCTTTGTTCTTTAGCAGCCTTTTTAAAAAATAAAGTGCTATTTTATGCTGGGGTTGGGTTTTTCTTTTGTTAGTTTTGCTTATCCTTTGGAATATAATTTGATTTTGTTTTATCACTTTATCTTATTGTAAGCAGTATATTTCCACTGGTGGATAAGATTAATGTCTCATGCCTCACTTGCTTGGCTGAATGTTTATGAGAAATAAGCCAATAGTTATTGTATCAGTGCTCTTTCAGATAAGTTAGTGGAATGAAACCAGATGTATTGACAATAGAAAATTTTAATATTGATTCCTCTTTGAAACTAGAGATGAAGGTTGAATGAAATGTGTGGCCAGTGTTCCTTAAGAAGCTTGACTCAGGGATCCACACACTTATTTCCATGTCTACCACTGTGTCCAAAGGTTGCCTCTGCATGTGTTGGGAGAGCCAGTTAGGAGCCGTAGAGGTGTTCACTGTTTTAGGAAGCTTGCATATCAGAAATAGTATATTACTGTATTATACATGAATATTACTACATTGCTGTATGTAATATATATACACACACCACACATAATGTATCGCTATATCACTGTATTAGTAACTGTATATTACTATATTGATGGTAATAGCCCAGTGGTGGGAAGCAAAGGAATTTATAGAGATGCCAAGCAGTCATGAGCTGCCCTTTCTTCAAGGCTTGCTTACTGTTTGCAAATGGCATCTGCACAGTTCTTGGACAAGCCAGCCCAACATACGTGGATCTCAATTTTCCTAACATTTTAATATTTGGTTTAAGTTCAAGATGAAGTGTAGAGAGAGATTCCGAATTCATACTAAGAGGATTGAGAGAGACAGCCTTTAGAAAACTTAGTCTAATCTAGTTTTGCAGACCCATAGCTGTTTTTTCTTACTGATATTTGCCATTTCACTGTGCCATGTGTACTATTTTTTCTAGGAGGTGATTGTGCTACACTTCTTAAGAACATTGGTGCCCTACCTGTTGATATGGCAAGGATGTATTTTGCAGAGACTGTTCTGGCATTGGAGTACCTACACAACTATGGGATTGTTCACCGTGACCTAAAACCTGACAAGTAAGTCTTTAGCCCCTGAGAAGCTGGAGGGACAGAGCCAGTCCTGCAGGGGCTTTCCCTATAGGTGACAGGACATGGGGGCTAGAGACAGTGGAGATCTTCAGTGACATCTAACACATAGCAGATTTTATTTTATTTATCTTGCTACTGATGTAGAATAGGCACTGACAGGCACTAGATAGGCACTGAGAAGGGGTGGGAAGAGTGTTTTCAGATATCTCAAAGCTGCTGCTGCGCTAATGAAATTATGACAGAAGGTGATCTCATTCCTAAGTGCTTTGGCTGCTCTGTGAGACTTGGTTGCATAAAAGGTTTCTTCCAGGTGTTTAATGGGGATGTAACATTGAAATCTTGCTTAGCACTGTCTTGTGGTTTTGGAGGGTTTTTTTTTGTTTGTTTTGTTTTGGTTTGGTTTTTTTTTTTAATTGCTTTTGGGAAACAATTAATTGAATGTTGGATTATTTTACTTTTCTTTCTTCTAGTCTCCTCATAACTTCCATGGGTCACATTAAACTAACAGACTTCGGACTGTCCAAAATTGGGTTAATGAGTCTTACAACCAATCTTTATGAGGGACACATTGAGAAGGATACCAGGGAATTCCTGGACAAGCAGGTAAGCTGAAAAATTTTGTCAGTTGATGTAGAATCAAATGGAGGATTCTGTCTTGGGATGGAATCAGAGTTTGTAGCACTCCTCTGCCTCCATGCAGAGCTGTGCATTGTAGAGTGAGAGGAAAAGATGTAAGTCTATTCTCATGTTTATGCATAAATTGTCATTGTTTGTTATTTCAGCTTCTTGTTTTGGAGTGATGTACTTTAGCTCTTACTGTGGGATGTTGAAAGGGTGGCCCAGGCAGCAGTGCAGGTGTAAACAGAGGTTGGTTTAGGGATGTAACATGTATTTTGCTGGAAGGTTGTTCCACGATCTCCCCCTTCTGGTGCTTAGAAAGTTTCTATATGTTTCTTGTAATTTTGTCTAATGGCTCAGACATTGATTTTTATCCCCATGGTATTTACGAAGGGTCATTTTTCTCCTTAGCCTTCATTTTGCTAGGCTTAACCAGCTAAGTTCTTCTAGCTAACAAGAGAGATTTTCCTTTGATGAATGAAGTGCTTTTCCCTGTACCTCTTTCAATTCGAGCTGATATTTTCTGGGCATAGTTGACAGAAACTGTTCTGGATGGAGGCTCACAGTGCCTTGTATGACAGGATTAAAAAATACCTCACTCCTCTGAAAACACCTGGGATCAGAACTGATCAGCTTTTATAGCTGTGCCAAATGTAATTCATAATGATCCTGTGGTATTGTCTTCCTTTGTTTTTCAATAAGGATGCTTTTTCTAGCAGAACTCTCCTTGGTCACTAGATCATGGTCTTACACTTTGCAGTGTTACGTTTTTTTACAACTATTTTGTTATTCTTGTTGCTGCTTCTAAGCCCGAGGCAACTTAGATCTTCCACTGTGATTTCCTTAGCTGTTGTTCGTGCCAGCTGTACCTCCCAAGTTTAAGGCTGAAGTGTGTAATCATGCTGTGCTGCTAATTCTGCATCTGTGAAACTAAATTCTGCTAGCACAGAAATGTGAGAGGTTTGTCAAAACTCAGTTCCTGGTAGCTGTTGCTGTGCCAGCAGACATCCATCAAGCAGACAGACCTAACACACGGAATATGCATTTTTCCCATATGCTTTACTTTCCATGCACCAAGGAACTACTTAGCTGGCATGTCCACACTAGGAACATTTCATTTCATGTGGTGTTATTTCTGTGCAAGTAATGTGTTCTTCAAATATAGGCTCTTGCTCCATGGAAGTAGTTCACAGCATAAAGTGGCAAAACATTAATAACTTCCTTGTAAAAC
>VXBX01001596.1:701573-725109 GCA_013400415.1 Scytalopus superciliaris
TTTTACATGAATTTGTCAGTTTGTAAATTTATTGCTTTCCTTGCTTCTCTTGAGGTCTGTGGGACTCCAGAATACATTGCACCAGAGGTGATCCTGCGCCAGGGCTATGGGAAGCCTGTGGACTGGTGGGCCATGGGAATCATCCTGTATGAGTTTCTGGTTGGCTGCGTTCCTTTCTTTGGGGACACACCTGAAGAGCTGTTTGGACAAGTGATCAGTGGTATGTTTCTGCTCTGACTCTGAAGGGGTTTCAGAGTGTGCTGTGAAGTAAAACCTGGGAAATATCAAGGATGCACAGTTCAGTCAGGAAGGACTAAGGATAAAATACTGGGCTTTAATTTTGAGTATTTATAGCTTTCTGTGTCAAAGCAGCATCTGTCTGATTTCAGCTATGAAAAGTTGTTGAGTTGCTTAATATCATGGTACATAGTTCTGTCATTGTGCTTGGTGTGGGAGTCATGCAAATCCTTGTGGGATTGAGGAAAAATATTTGAGGATTTTTCTGTTCTGTCTTTTAACTTAAATAATGGAGAATATGAAAGGATCAGCCGCCAACTGGGCTAATTCAGTCTGATTTTGGTTATTGTTTCTGTAGGTCCAAATGCCAGTCAATTAGTAACTTTGTGTAAATGAAATAGAAGGAAATTCTAAGTACAATACATTGAAACTGTTGCACTCGTTGCCTTCACATCTTGTGGCTTTTAAAACCTGTCTCCTCCTTGCTTTGTGTTCACTCAGTGAATATGCCAGTGAAAACATATCCTATTGAGAATGCTTTCTGAAACAATAAATTTTTAACACACTTGGCAAATGTCCTCTGTAAAAAGCAAATTTCAGCAAAGAACTAAATAATGATGCATGAAATCATTACCTGTGAATTGTTCTCTCTGTTCCAAGTATAACAGCTGTGGAATGTGTGGGCATGAGATACAGCCACAGTATTGTCACTGTCATTGTTTATGGGTTGTCATGGAAGTCCCATTTCATACTTTATTAATAGAGTCCTTAATGCTTTTTTTTTTTTTCTGCACAAGCACTGCTTGGATTGACAGCAGCTTTAACTGAGGCTAAATTTTATGCATTTTGGAAAATGTCAATGCTTGAATTATATTAAGTATGCAAGCTGCTGAATTCAAGGTATTTACGCTTCCGGAGCAGTTCTGAACACTGCACTTTGCATTAAAGGAATGTGAATGGTTATTCAAATTAGTTGGGGAACTGGTGGAAAATGTCAAGTCTCTTTTTGTCCTCAGATGAAATTGCCTGGCCAGAAGGTGACGATGCACTGCCACCGGATGCCCAGGACCTCATTTCTAAGCTTCTCCGCCAAAATCCTCTGGAAAGAATGGGAACAGGTAAGATCCGTAGGATCATGTAGGAAGGTGCGTAGGGAAGTGGCCAGAAGCAGAAGCAGCAGCATTGCCAGTGATGCACACCCACCAGTGTTGAAGAATGCTCACCCAGAGCTGGGGAATGATTATACTGGCTTCAGTGCATGGTGTGTGATGAAGCTCTGAGAATTAGTGTCAAATGCCCATGAATCAGACAGATATTGCTGTCTTGTTTGGGAAACAAGAAAGGAGCACTGTCAGCTTGGCAACATAACTTCTCAGACTTGTGCTGTTCCATTAGAGGCTTGAGGGTTGTATCTCCATTTGAACAGTGTATAATCAGATTTCTTTGAAGTTCTTCTTGACTGGGGCCTTAATCCCCACTGTGGATGTGTTAATAAAATAAATTAAAACTTTCCCATTCCTAGAGACCTGTACTGTAGAATTCTCTAAACATACTGCATAGTCTGATAATCTTTTTGGTTAAGTCAGATATCTATGTCAGTCTTTCTGTATTGCAATGTCAGATGTAAAGTTTTACAAGTGAACACTTCTCATTTCCTCATAGTAAATAACCATAAATAATCTCTGGCCACACTCTTGTTTTAAAATATTTTGTGCAACATTGTGGCTTCATAGCACAGCCGGTCTTTCATTGATTTATTGTTTTGCTTTAATTTGGGATTTTCAATTTGAAACTCCACTTTAAGGTGAAAACACATACATATATATATATATATAATTCCAAAAGGCACATGTATTCAGCAGACTTAGCACACGTGCACACAAAGGTGATGAATAGATCATGAATTAATAATTATATCAGATGGTTTTCACACGTTCTTCTCTACTTAAAATCCATGTACTTGAAAGATGTTGCTGTCGTGGAAAAGATGTAGAGTTTCTTGCTGTATAAAATGAGTTGATGGACTGATTTCTTTGATTTCTTTATACCTGTAATGCTGAGACTGCTGTTTCACTTGGTGTCTTGTAGTGCCACTGGCACTCAGCAAACCTTTTATGTCTTTTCCTCTGCTCTTTCTTCTCTTTTTAAAAAAGACAGTAATGTCTTTTATGAATATTAATTTCATTTGAAAAAAAATGCATATACTGGTAGACAGTCTTTAGTTTTTCCTTCTGGGTACTCAGGCTTCTGAGATTAATAACAAAAGACAGTAATTCAGGAAGATGTGTAAGCCCCTGCCTTGTTCTAAGCACATGAATGAGTTTATTCACAACAGTGAAGTCACTCACACGCCAAGTACCTTTCTGAGTTTGCTCTCTTTATTCATTTATGAACAAGATGATATTTAGAGTTTGGAAATTTTAAGTTAAGGTGTTAGTCATTCTAAATCTTGCAACTTTCTGTGGAATATAATAGCAGATGCTATCTTCCACCCAGTTTAGTCATGTGTTGGTGTTAAACAGGAAAAAGAGGTGGGAAGGAGGAAATCTTGTTCAGATTTTATCCTGCATGACCACTTTGGTAAAAGGATAAGTTGTTTCTCAAAATTCCTGAAAAATGTGTGACTTAAATGTACTTAAGTACATTCTCTTAGGCCCTTTATATTTTTAGGGTTTGTTTTTCATGTTATGCAAATGCTGAAAGAAATACTCTGCAATAAAAGGTGCTTATTTCAGGTAGTGCCTTTGAAGTGAAGCAGCATCGGTTCTTTAAAGATTTGGACTGGAATGGATTACTTCGGCAGAAAGCTGAATTCATCCCACAGTTGGAATCTGAGGATGACACAAGCTATTTTGACAGTAAGACTGAAGATTTAGCCTAAATGGCTTCATATTTCTTGTGCATATTTCATGTTTGAAATTGCTGGAGATAAGTCATTGTTAGAAATTGAATAAAACCATTGATGGAAATTGCTTTAAAAAGTTTCTGTTGAATGCCAAGGAAGGTTTCTTTGAAGGAAAATTAATTTTAAATGAAAAAATGTTGCTGCTGAAGTCAGTTGGCCTTTCACTGGTGCCTGTAGTCCTGCCAGCCATGGCCCTGCAGGGAGAGGTGCTGCCGTTGTCATGCTGAGTTTATTACGCTTCTTCCAAAGCATTTGGTAAATCCAAATTCCTTGAGTTTTTGAGCAATATGATCTTTCCCTAGTGACTGTTTTCAGCCAGAAAATGTTTTTAAAAAAACCCAAAACAAACCCTAAACCTTGAAGACAAGTATGTAGGGAAAATTCTTTAAGAGATTTAAAGTAGTTTAAATTATTTTCACTGCAAGTGTATCACTTTATTTTAGTGTTATTAACTCTAATGCGATATGAACTGAAGTGTCTGTCTGGTGTGTATAAATGTCTGGGAACTGCCATGGTATCAGTGCTATGTAAAATTCCTGGTATTTCAAGATAAGCACCAGACTGAGTCAGTGCTCTTGGGAGAGAAGGGAGGAGCGTCACAGGAGGGATGGAGATCTCTCTGTTCCCAGAGCCTCTGCTCCCTTGGTTTTCTCATTTGACTTTTGGAGCTGAGCAGGTGGAAAGGGCTTGGACTTGTCACTGGTCAGGGAGTCTTTCCCCCACTCCAGCTGCAGAACAGGATGATACTGGGCTATTTCAGTTCCCTGAGCTATGGAAATTTCTGCTCTGCTTCAATGGAATCTCTTCCATCCTTGGGCCATGAGACCAGCTGAATCTGTATGAAGCACATTTTTTCTCAGCTCCCATGCTTTGCTGGCGGGAAGGGAGGGAGGGAGCAGCCTGCCTGCAGCACCTCATCTGCCACTCTGCAAGAGCAGTGATCCCATTTAGATAGTGCTCTTCCAATTTTGGGAAGGGGCTTTTAGGTTAGGGGTTGTATGGAGAGGTAGGATGGGAGAGAGAGAAAGACTGAGACATCCCTGTGTAGTTGCTGAAGAGAACAATTTGAGTCAAGCAGTGCAGAGGGGGACAAGGTGGGTTTTGCCTGTTCCTGAGGTTGTGTTGGCACAACATACACGTAGAAATTGAGGTATCAGAGTGATCCACCACTAACTGGTCTTACTGGACGTGGAAACTTGAGCTCTGGTCACTGAGTTGGGTCAATGACTGGAAAAGGCCCAATACAGCAGCCATGAGAAGATCGTGGTGGGTAAAAGCACCACATTGTAAGTTCAGGGCTGCAAATCCCTGGGTCTGTCAAACAGGAATGATGACAACCCCCAGCGTGCCCAGGCACGCTCAGCAGGTTGTGAGGGTGACTTTGATGTGAGCCCTTTATAAAGGCTGGAGTCCTCACATCAGAAAATACCTCACAAAGACACTGATAAGAATTGGCATTGCTGTTATAAATCCTAATGCAAAAAAAATCTTAGAATTTATAAAAGTAGCTTTCTGGCTGATATGGTGCAGCAAATTTGGCTCAGTGTAGCTATCAGCTTTCTGTCGCCAAACTTATTAACGCCCACCCTACAAAATCCGGTGTGGCTGGCTTAGAAATCCAGTGCTGCAAATCTCAAAGCACAAAATCTCTTTGGAGGAGTTTAGATTTTTGCATTAAAAATAGCTTTGCATATTGGGTCTTTGCCCATTTTCTTTCACAAAACCTAATCCTTTTTCTAGTTGTAGGAGGGAGAAGAGGAAATACTTTTGGGGGTAAATATTTTTATTTTTTAAAGTTGGCTCATATGTATGTATGCAGGACAGACTTTGTACGATCAAAAAGCTGTTTATTGGAAAAGTGGGACAGTGAATTGTTTCCATGTGTCCTTCCATATGATTGTTTGCTGTAGGGAAGAAATATCCCTCCTATGAGTGGTCTACAGGATGAGACACCTTCTGGGTATCAGCTGCTTTCAGAATGTAATACAGCTGATTGTATATGATAAATACAGTGCCAAGGAGATATTCTTCACTGGTAATTGCACAAGATTAGCAAAACTGCCTGGGTGTGTTTCAGTATTAAGGAAAATACCCTGCATGGTGTATGAACCCTCAAAGTTCTTTAAGCAGACCAGTAGGAATGCTTGAGGTGTGAGTTATAACACTCCCTGCACTGATGCAACGTGCCGTGTCTGCTTCACAGCCCGCTCAGAACGGTACCAACACCTGGATTCGGAAGAAGAGGAGGACACTAATGATGATGATCATGTGGAAATTCGGCAGTTTTCCTCATGCTCCCCAAGGTTCAGCAAGGTAGGAGCATCTGAGTTGATGAAAGAAAAAAATCTAGACAGGAGCATGGTTCCATTGCTTTGTATGGGCTAGATTTTAATCACGTGGACGGTATATGGAATCACATGGGGTGTAGTATTCACTGAGGAAAGAAAAATCTGTGTGTGTTGTGTATTCTGTGGTAGTTTGGGGCCTGTTGAAGGTGAGTACCAGAATAATTGGAGAATGACATTTTATATTTCTTAATATTTCACTTATAAACAGGGGGCACCGTGAAGGTCTCTTCTGCATCTGACACAGTTTGATGTTTTTACTCATGACTTGGATGCTGGCATAGGGAGCATCCAAAGCTTATTTGCTTTGAACAGTGTCATTCTGAAAGGTGACACTGTCATTCCAGCAGGTGACAAGATGGTATTGGGATGAAAATGGATTCTGACATTTGGAATAACGATCTAAAATCAAAATGGGTAAGAGCAAGGGTGAAGTTTACATCTCTGGTTATTGTTCATTGTCTCAAATACTGTCTGAGGAACAAAAGAGTGACAATGTCAAGGAGAAAGGGGTGGGCATATAGTGCATCATGAGTTAGATGTGCCAAATTATTGAAAGAAAAGGCAGCTTCCTTACTGGGCTTAGCAGTAGGAAGGCCATAGCTGGGGTATTCTGGCCTGTTCTGGACAATGTTGAAAATAAACATGGACCAGTAAAAGGGAGTCCAGAAGAAAGCAACAAGAATGACCTGAGATCTACAAAACATAAAACCTGACCAGCTGCTAGAAGGAAAGGGCTACATTGCTCTTCCTGTTCTACCCTGAACTGATACTAAAGGATGGGCACAAAGGGGGCATAGGGTAAAAGGTAAGAAAAAGCTTCTGATAATTAAGCACTGGCACACTTTGCCTGGGGAGTTTGTAGAGTTCCCATCTCTGGCAGTTTTTAAGAACAGGTTGGAAAAACATCAGTCAGGTGTTAGAAGAGAGTGAGTTCTTCTCTGATGTGGGGAAATGGGCAGGAAGCCCTGAGGAGGTCCCCTCTAGTCACACGTTCTGGATTCAGGGCTGTACAGGGTCTCTCATTCTTACTCAGGTGTTCTGAAATAAAAAATTGACATTATAGACATTTCAAAATAGTCCAACTCCACTGTTAGCTTGGATAAAATACAGTATATTCAGGAGGGGCAGAAGGGAGAAGAAATGCTTTTTTAAGGCCAGCTACCCTGTGGCCTGTATTTCCTTCTTAGTGAGGTGGGAGTAGGAATTTTACTTCGGAGCTCTGAAAGATATTTCATTTTTTTCATGACAGTTCCTTCAGTTTTCCACTACTGAAAAAAGTGTTTAAGGACCAGTTTGTTCTTCTTTGTCCTCAACCAGGCTACAGTAGTTTAAATAACAGTTACTCTTAATTTTATGGAGTTGCTCCTGATTTGCATCATCAAAAGTATGTTTAAAATTGGACCTGAGGATTAGCTGGTGTTTTGAAAAAGTTCTCATGAGTACATAAGGGTTTCTTTCATCTGCCTTTTCTCACCATGAGTATTATTCACTTGTTAGACTGAAGCTTTTCTTTAGGGTTCAGTGTTTTTGCCACAAAGAGGAAAAAGTTCACTTTTAATGAATTTATTTTAAGACCTGGAAAATTATACAGCATTTGTAATGTGGGAGGCATAAAAGGCTCATTATATTTTGAAATTCTTGTCTGACAATTCAGCCATATGATTTATTAATAGTTATCTTGTTGATGCTCTGAATTTTTAATAACATTATTTTCATTAATCTCTTCTTATGTAAATTAGGTCCACAGTCAAGTGTAGTTTTAAAAGGATGGATTTTTTTTGCTTAATCATTTAATTATTTAAAGACGGCTGTAAAACCAAGAAAGGCACTTTCATTAAGCTGTCAGCATTATAGTAGATTCCTTGAGGAGGGCAGGACTTTTTTGTTCTGAAATAAGCTTGGGGCAATGCTGATAGACTGATGATAATGAAATGGGGTCATGAGCGTGATGCCTATCACTGAGGTGAATTTCTGCTGTAAGATTTCAAGATCCAGATGCCAGCCCTCAAGAGTTGTGGAGCTGTCTTTAGCAATAGTTCCTCTTAGATTTGAGAAGTGTTAAAACCAAAAATCAAGTAATTTCCAAAAGTTTTAGTGCTTCTGTTGTGTTTTCAGAAGAGGGGTGTTGAGTGCTATTGTGGGAAAGCACGTTTAATATTCCTGAAGCTTATGTTTTCGTTTCCTGCCTGGCACACCTTGGGTGTGTCACATCTACACTGTGTTACTTGGCCAAAGAACATTACCAAGTTCATGCTTTCAGGGACTATCTTCCATTTTGAGAAGAGATTTTGCCCCTTGACCAGAAAAGGCCTTGTAGGTTTGTTTGCTCTGTACAGAAGGATCTTTTCCTATACACAGGTGTACAGCAGCATGGAACGTCTTTCCATCCACGAAGAGAGGAAAACTCCACCACCAACTAAACGGAGCCTGAGCGAAGAGAAGGACGACAGGCTGGACAGCCTTGGTGGCCTGAAGAGCAGAGACCGCAGCTGGGTCATTGGGTCTCCTGAAATGTAAGTCCTGTAGAACTTAGTTCTGGTTCCTCATGGCATCTAAGAAAGGCTGACCTGTGCCAAACCTTTCTATGACCGTTGTTAGGTCAGGAACGCCTCATATGTTGTATTTCCACAGGAGAAGCCTGGAATGAATAGCTAAAAACGAATGTGTAGAAGTGATACAGTCCTTAAAAACATCTAGTGAAGTACTAGCATCTTCTCAATTTGTAGCAAATACTTTTAATGAATTTAAAGGTATTCTAACTTTAAGTACAGGTTTCATTTGTGGTAAGACCAGCTACATCATAGAGGTACCAACATCAGTTTTTTTCTTAAATTAATCCAAAGTCTGGTATTGTCAGACTATTACCATTTGTTACAAAGTAGAGAAATCATTAAGAAAGTTCAAAGTTTCAAAAGTTCAGAATATGCAAAAAAAAAAGTCTTGTGCTCTAATAACAAATGTATATAAAATATGTAAATACCCAGAATTTGGATACCAACCTTGTTTCTAGCATTACTGAAATATTTGTCAAACTTACCTTAAAAATGGGACATCTCTCATTTTGTGCAATGCCTGTAAAGCTTTTACACTAATGTTTGGTATTAGAACGAGCATCAAATGTGACTGTGATCTAGTCTGTGTGACTCCATTAAAACGAAAAACATTTTATAGATTACACTCTTAACAGAGGTGCACTTGCATCAGGTCTTCTTGGCTTCAAATTTACAGGAATGTTGAAAGAAAATTTCATCTAATTGCAAAAGGAACATAGATGCTGATTTGCAGTTTGTAATGTGATTTTTATAGTATTTAAGATCATGTTCATTGTACTGTGTTTTTCTTTGGTTTTATTCCTTCCTTTTTAGAAGCTTAAGGATGGAATATATTGGAAATCTAAACTCACGTTGCTTTAAGTCCCAATGATGTAGCTTGGTCACCTAACTTCACCTTGAATTGGCTTCAGATGTGTGAAAGTTCACGATCCCCCTGATTTAACTGAGGGGCCCTGTCTTGGTTCTTCCCTCAGCCTGCGGAAACGCTTGTCCATGTCTGAATCCTCACACACGGAGAGTGACTCCAGCCCGCCCCTGACCGTGCGCCGGCGCTGCTCGGGGCTCCTCGACATGCCCCGCTTTGCCATCTCCGCAGAGGACGAGGGAACTGCCCTCAAGAGGCCCCAGTCCGAGGGGATGCTCTTATCCACGGTGCAGTCACGGGAGGGGCTGCCAGTGCCCATTCCAGAACAGCCTGTGGAGCACGAGCTGCAGCTGGAAGGTGATGCTGGACCCACCACCCCCTGCACGGCCGTCAGCAGCACCCCAACACTGACAGGTACGTGCTCGGTGCGATGATGTCGTGGTCCCCACACGGGCTGTCTCAGCCTGCAGAGGTTGACTCTGTAAAACTGGATCTGGATGTCGGTGATGTGACTGTCCCATGTAGTTTTGTGGATGTGCTTGCCTTTGAAATTACAGCAGTGGTTTCATTTCTCTGAAGTTACATCTTAGATTTCAGTCCTGTCACTTCAAATTGGTTTAGGTCTTCCTCATGCTTGGGACCCATATGATCTATGCCTACGTAAAACCACTGGCTGCCTACCTGAGGCAGCATTAATTTAAGCATTAGTCAGAACAGATCACTGTTGGAGCTGGAGGACATGGGTGTCAGCCATACCAACAGATACCCACTTCATATGGTTTTTTTCATCCCAAGAGTTTAGAGTAGAGACTTGATATACACTGGGGAAGGGGGGCTTGTGTCAGGGACATGCTACTTGCTGTCACAGCCAGATATGCTGAAATTTAGCCAGTTGCAGGCTGAGAAAAATGCAGCCTAAATTTAGTAGAGTGGATCTTAGAAGTCAGTGTTTGACTTCTCAGCAGCTTTGACTGTCCTGGGGCTGTTCTTCAGCACTGGGCTGAGCTGGACCTTCCCTGCAATGATGCCCTGGGCTTGCAGCAGTGCTGGAATGTCCCCAGCTCCTGCCCCTTTCAGGGCACAGGGAAGGCAGAGAATGAAGCTGCTGGTTTCTGTGAACAGAGGAGGCCAGAGCTGGGAACTGCTGGGAAGCAGTAAGGAGTTAAAAAGGGGAAGTTTGGACCAATGGAAGAGACTGGGGAAGCTGAACTGAAGGTTGGCAAGATAATATTTGAGAAAGAAAGGACTAGATTGTAGTGTTGAATAACAAGGACTAACTAGGTAAGAAAATAAGTTGCTGGGGAAACTTGGAGCAAGCAGGCAAAGCAATTGTAGATGCACTGGGGATAGAGAAGGAAGGAATACTGAGCAAGGACTCAGAGTGGCAGCAGGAATGGACAAGGTGGAGGGCACTAGGAAGATATGGTGATGGATTGATAGCAGAAGGTGGAAATCCTTAGAGGGAATTTGCTCCAGAGTAAAGCCAAAGATCCCCACATCTCATTATTCTTCTTCAATCCGGTCTGTGAAATTCAAGAGTGCCCTGTTCCCCTCTGTGGCCCATTCTCCCAAAAGAGTCCTGGTGCTGTTGTCATGGTCTCCATTAAGCCAATGGGAAAATGTGCAGGAGTGAAGGAAGTAAGCTACCTCATACTTGGATGACATAGATGCCATAAGTGGAACCTTAGGCTCTTAATTTCATACTAAGAGCTTAGAAACATGGTATTAAAAATGGCAAGAGCACTTTCATTGCTAATTTGAATATCTACAAGTTGATGGAGGAAAAAGTGAAGCTCCCCTGGGCAGCCTGCTCCCATGAGCTTAATACATTACAGCAGTCTTTAGTGCACGGGATTCAGGGCTACCATTCTTTTGGTGTCCCCCAGTCAGAGGCTTGGAAGGACTTGGATTCCTGTCCCCATCTTGGAGTGCTGCTCTAATGTATATGGCACCTTTTCACAGGCAGCCTCCAAATCCAGGTTCTTTATTGTCTGGGAGCCTGATCTGAAACTCTGTGGCTGTTAAATGTTGATCAGGCATCTGGTACTGAGGTCTGTGGGAATGGTGCTTTGAATTTTTATTTCCATGGTACTTCCTGCTTCACTTAGTATGCAGAGCAGTGGTGCCCACTTAAATAACGATGATCAATGTTTTGTTCTGTCCTCATTGTTCAAGATGTGGCCCTTAGGCTTTATTTATTGCACGCTGCTTAAAATTTGCTTTTGAAGACAGAATGATTAATTTCCCTTGTGGACTTGCTGTGATGCTCACCACTTTCATTTCTAAGCACCTTGTAAATTCTAATTACTGTATTTTCACAGTGCCCCTTTAAGGTATCACATGGGGGACTGAGGCACTGGGCTTGAGTACAGGACCTCCAGCCCCTCACATCTGCTGTTGTTACATGCCCAGTTTGATCTTCAAGATTACTTTGCATTCTAAATATAATTATAGCAGTTGAGTAATTCAAGACTAAATTGCAATGGTGCACAGGAGGGGGCAAATTAAGATTGTCTTTGCAATCCACATTTTTACTTTCCCTGACTTTAGTACTGTAGTATTCTCCTAAAGTGGATTTTTTTATGTACAACTTCAGTAGAACCTGACTCTTCTATTACAGGCAGTTTTAACTCAAAGATTGACAGTTCTTGCTGGTTGTAAAAATGGAGCACTTGCCATAAACCTGTTTTCATCTGTGAACGATCCCATGGAAATGGCATGCAGAAGTGCACCACAGCTTTAGGATTCGTGGAACTGCCACTGAGCAATGTGATTTCATTAGTGAGCTTTTCCACGGAATAGAAGCCACTAATTTTCTGTATTCAGAATAACACCATTTCTGTAAATGAAAATTCAAGCCCTGGGGTTTCTTCTTAGGAAAATTTACTCTTGGACTTCATGTAAACATGACTTTGATTTAATGTATTTTGCCTGTAGGGGAATAGACTGTTAGGAATTCCCTGTGGTTCTAATCTGTTTTAATTTAAACTGTAGCTGGGAGCACTGCAGATTTCTCTGATCCACGAGCTCGCAGTAATAGCAATGAAGGCCCAGACTTTACCACTCCAAAAGCCATCAGCGATTTGGCAGTGCGGCGGGCACGACACAGGTTGCTCTCTGGGGAATCAGGGGAGAAACGCACCTCGAGACCTGTCAATAAAGTGATTAAATCAGCATCCGCTACTGCCTTGTCTCTCCTGATTCCCTCAGGTAAGAAATGCCTTGAGTGAGGCATTGTCAGAATCTGCAAGCACTAAACAAAAGGTCTGCAGACAGATCCTCCCCCTTCACTCTCCTGGAATAATGCCTTGCCTGGTAGGAGGGGAGAGATCTAACTTTTACAATGGATGTAATATTTACTGCTCGCAGGTTGATGAACACCGCTGTGCCACAGACAGGAGTGTTGTGTGTGTGGTCTGACTGCAGCTTCTGCAAATGGCAGCTGGGCCCTGTTCTTTCCCTGGCTTTGTTTAAATTGGCTCCTAGCTGGTCTCTAGACAATGGTGCAGCAAGGAGGTATAAGAGACATAGAATGATTTTAACCCTCAAGGTACTGATTTTTGGGGTCACATGCAAAGTCCGGTGCTGTTTGGGAACAAAATGTGCCTGGTGCATTTCTGGTGCATGCACTGTGAGGTTTCAGAAACTCCAGATAACTTGTCTGAGATGGTGTTCAAGAACTGAATAGTATAAGTAACTCACTAAGTAAGTCAAAGCTGAACCACTTACACTGTTGGCCTGGCTCTGTCTACAAGCAGAGCCAGACCTTTGTAATTCCGAATGCCAGGTGGTAGCTCCTAGAGAACAGCTCAAACTGAGCTATGACAGACTGGTTCAGCAGGAGGAGGCTCGCCCCACGGGGACTTTGTCCCTCTTTTCAGAGGATAAGACCATGCTGTATTTCCAGGGCTGTATCTGTTCCTGCCTAGATGGGAGCACAGGATGAGCCTAGGCCAACCCAGCAGAACCTGCTGGCAGAGCGATGCCCACCTGCCTCTCTCAGCCAGAGAGCTGGAGGCAGGGCTGCACCTGCTCTTGGCACCCTCGTGGTGATGCACATCACATTTCTTGTGGTTTGGGCATTGGTTGCCTTTTGAACTACAAACTCCCTCATGAAAATCTCTAAAATGTGTATTTAATCACCCAGCAAAGGTTCCTCCAGAGCTGCTCTCTTCTGCCACATAAATATGTGCTGGGCAATTCAGCAGGTGTTTCTTAATGGTTAGAGATTACCTTCTACAGCTGCATTTAATATTCCTGCTCTTTGGGTTTGTTTTAATGATGGTGACCAGCTTCACTGGTTTTGTATTATTTGCTTTGTATTTTAACAAGTTAATGGTGTTCCACTAGCAAACAGAGTCAGATACTTTATCTGGCAGTCCAGCTGTTCTTTTAGGAAACTCACTCTAAAATACACTTGTGATGATGTTTTTTCAGTAGCAAAGTCCCTGCAGTAACTAATTTTTAGGGCTACATATGTGACTTTAAAGCACTACCAAAACTGCCTAGATGAGGTTGTTTTCTGATTGCCTACTGGCTGTTTTGTGTTAATACTAACTGATTTTGATTTATCTCAGCACCAGTGTGTAACTTGCACCAAGATCTAGAGACATCCGATCTTTTGTTGGAGAATAATGTGTGTTCCAGGATTGTCCTAGAGCAAATACTTATGGTGGGTTGTAAATCCAGGAAAAAGAAGTAATAAACACCATGACCCAACCATAATCCTGTATGAGCAGTGCTGCTGTATTAAATGCACGTCTCCAAATGTGCCTTTTTGAAAACTCTCCTAATTTTTGTATTATGAAGCATGAATTAGATGAAGCTGCAGACAAACCCAGCTCTGGTGAAGAAACCACAAGCTTTAAGAGTGCTGGGAGAGTTGGTTTCGTAGCTGTTCTCTAATAAGAATTTTCTCTCTTTTGGAGGCCTGGTTTCCTAATTTTTGCCCACCTTTGTGTCATCACTGTAGATCACCACACGTGTTCTCCATTGGCCAGTCCAATGTCACCTCATTCTCTATCCTCCAACCCATCTTCGAGGGACTCCTCACCCAGCCGCGACTTTTCTCCTGCTATCGCAAACCTGAAACCACCAATCATCATCCATCGGGCTGGAAAGAAATACGGTTTCACTCTCCGTGCCATTCGCGTCTATATGGGTGACAGTGATATCTACACTGTGCATCACATGGTCTGGGTATGTCTCTGCTTTTCTAAAAAGAGTACCCTTGGGGCCAGAAATGCATCTAGACAGGGTTGTGGGATTTAGCTTTATACATTGTGTTTTGCCACCCTGTTTTCTCTCTCCTTATTCAGACCCAAAGTTATCTTTTTGGGGTGGGGGAAACCCTTTATAAATAAATAAATAACAGCACTTTGGGTTTTCCTGTAGGAGTTTTCAAGCCCATCACAGAACCACAGCAACCTTTCTTCTTTTTTCCCTGGTTACATGAATCCACCTTCTTTCACCTGCAGCACATACTTTAAAGCATGTTTCTGTGTACATACCCTCTTTCTCTTTATTGGGGTTGTTGCATGAGGGCCCGTTGTGGCTAATTTATTCAGACTTGTGCAGGCGATTATAACCTGCTTCTTGATCAGTTCAGTCCACGGGGTTTTCCAAGCAGTCGCTTGGAATTGATTACAAGCCTTAAAGCATCACTGCTGCTATGCTGATTGCCATGGGATTTAGCTCTTGGCTTAGTTGTGAGCTGTGCTAAAAGGTCTGGTTTCCATGTCTGTATTGCTTCCCTCCCATTACTTCTGGTACTTGATCTCTGTGTTCCTTTTTTGTTAATGTGGATGACTTCTAGGAATGATCCATTCCCTGAAGTGGTGGTGTTGGGATTGTATAGTTAGGGAGAAAGCAGTCAGGGTAAAGGTGGTTCATTCTGTTCCTTGTATTTGTGTTCATCAGACAATTTGGATTTCATATGCTTTGGTAATTTTTTAGCACTCATTCTTACCTAGAGAAATAACCTGAGGCTGCATTTTTTTCCCTTGCCCCTCTCTTGCTTTTCTTGAAAAATGCTGAGTTTACCAAGATACTCATCGGGAGTTTTTTCTGGCAAGAGGGAAAGTTGCTGCATTCTCCAGTGCATTTGTCTCCTCATGGTGAAGGAGGATTACCTTTCTGATCAGTGACAGGGGAAGTGCAGTGTGTTCTCAGGGCTAAAGGTCTGATGTTGGGTAGGTTAATAAAGGATGGAAAGTGGAAAAAGAAACTCTCTTTGAGATGAGATGCAATGTAGGCACTTTAAACACATGACACAGAGTCTTCATTAAAAATCTGTTGGCCCCCTTGGGCGATGTACATGGAAGGATGCTGGATTTGGGATGGCAAAGAAATTGAAAAAGATTGAAGGTTTATCTGGAAATCAAGAGTATCTTGTTGACATTCCTAAGTGCTAAAAATCTTTGAAAGTGTATTAAACCTTTTGCTTTAGAAGAGCTGGTCTCTTGATCAGCTTAACCATCCCGGCTGCCTTGGATCAGAGTAAGACTGGCAGATGTTGGGGAAGGAGTGGAAGGGCATGGGGTTTTGTGCTTGGCTGTGTCAGTCAGTGGTTTCTCTCACCCTTCCCTGAAGCAGCTGGCACTGACTGCGACAGGAGGTGAGATGGATGGATGGGCTTTGAGTCTGACCTGGGCCAGTGATCTTGCTCATTCCCCTTCTCAAATCAGTCATCCCCTTCTCGTTGCCAGCACGTGGAGGAAGGTGGCCCAGCAAACGAAGCAGGTCTGCGGGAAGGGGATCTGATAACCCACGTCAACGGGGAGCCGGTCCATGGGCTGGTGCACACGGAAGTGGTGGAGCTGATTCTGAAGGTAGGGATTCAGCACTGTCACATTTTGGAAAACGTGGGCCAGCTTGTTTAAAATGCCACAGGTATGTAATTGACATTGTCTGAAATACAAGTATGTACACAGCACCTGATGGCATTTAAGAGCAGCTTTGTAATGGTTGGTCTTAAAATTATCCACTTAAATGACTTTTTATTTGATACCTCCTCTGAGCAAAATCCATTTACAGAAAAAAAACCCCAAAGTTCTGGACTGGTCCAAGTGACAGAAGTATTCAGGATTGCAAATAGAGGAGCAATCAGGATTATAATTTTTTTAAAATGAGTGAGACAAGGCATGCTCTGTGTTGCAGATTCATCATGATAGATGCCTGATATGCTCACATCTGCCATCAGTCAGAGCATTGGGAATAGGATTGGTGACAGAATATCACTTTGTTCAAGTTTCCAAGTATTACAAGTATTAAATTGAGTCATTTGGGATCTCAATGAGAGAGGTCAGATGCTGTGTTCTGTCTGCTCTGGGAAGCTTTACCTACCAGCTGGGGTCTGAGCTAATCATCTGTGAAAGCCTGACTAACGAGGGCTCTCTCTCGGCAATTCCTTAATAAATGATAGGTGGAAATGCTGAGGGGAAAAATGGAGTTTGACAAAGGATTACAAAATGGCAGGCAGCATTGAACTAGCAGCCTACCTGCTTAGCCTGAAGATCTGCTTCAAATAACCACATTTTAAGCAATGTCTCTTGTGTCTCGTGTCTGACAGAGTGGAAATAAAGTGTCCATCTCCACCACACCATTTGAGAACACATCCATCAAAGTTGGTCCAGCTCGAAAAGCCAGCTACAAATCCAAGATGGCTCGTAGGAACAAGAAGAGCAAAACAAAGGATGGTCAGGAAAGGTTAGTTTTGATGTTTCTCTGTCAAAATGAAAGGATACCCAAGGTAATGTAAGAGAGATCTTCTCAAATCCACTTGCAGATAATGTATATCAGCAGGTGCATCCTTTAGCTCTTATTTTGTTTTTTTGTTGTTGTTGTTTTGTTTTTGTTTTGTGGTTTTTTTGTTTATTTGTTTTTCTCTTTAACTGTGACATAAAATTGACTGAAATGTGCTAATAAAGGTAAATAAATCATTTGGGCTTGCCAACACCATTTGAATGCTCTTCTGCAGTAAGAAGAAGAGTTCTCTGCTGAGGAAGATCACTAAACAAGCATCGCTGCTTCACACCAGCCGGAGTTTATCGTCACTGAACCGGTCTCTGTCCTCTGGAGAAAGTGTGCCTGGCTCTCCAACTCACAACCTGTCTCCTCGGTCACCAACCCAGAGCTACAGGTCCACTCCCGAGTCTGTACACTCAGGTAAAAAAACAAAACAAAAGTAAGACAAAAAATCTGATCAAACAACAAAAAAAAGCTTGCAGAAGGCTTTTGCTGATTGATTAATTTTGGAAATAAAATACACAGCAGCAGGTAGCAGGTCTCCTTGCGAAGTAAATGACAGCTGTGATGTCAATAACCTCAAGGATAGATGTATTCTCATTCATTGATTCATTTAAAAATGAAAATCCATACATCCTTTTAAGAATGCATTTGCTGTACTACAGCATCCTTTCACTTTGATGCAAATGTGTATTGTAAGTTGCAATCTTTTCATAGCAGTTTGACACATTTTTGTATGTTCAGAGAAAAGAAATCAAAACAGTGTCGCCAAGTCATATTTGAAAATTGAATCAGCTACTGGAATAAAGAGATTTACATCTGGAGAATAGCAATGAAACACGTGGTCTGTCTGCTCGAAGTTTTTTTTTCAGAATAGTGTTCTGATAGCCAAGTGTTTCATTCTCTACTCTGGTGTTGGGTGCTAATAATGAGAATTTCCATCAGAAGCCTGGCAGTCTTACCTTGCACTATTACTGCTGGGTTTTGGAGTAAAATGGCATTGTGTATTGGCTTTGCATATCTTATTTTCAATAACTTGTTTTAATGGCCAAGTATATATTAATTTTCTTAGCATTTTTTTCTTTGTTTTTTTTTCTTTCAAGTTGGTGGCAATTCTTCCCAGAGCAGCTCTCCCAGTTCCAGTGTTCCCAATTCTCCAGCCAGCTCTGGACACATCCGACCCAGCTCTCTGCATGGACTAGCACCAAAGCTCCAAAGGCAGTACAGATCTCCAAGGCGTAAATCTGCAGGGAACATCCCTCTGTCACCACTGGCTCACACTCCATCACCAACCCCACAGTCCACATCACCGCAGCGCTCCCCATCTCCTCTACCAGGACACTCAGTTGGCAGCTCCGGTATTATTCAGTCCTTCCCAGTAAAGCTACACTCCTCTCCACCACTGGTGAGACAAATTTCTCGCCCCAAAAGTGCCGAGCCCCCTCGGTCTCCTTTGCTAAAGAGAGTGCAGTCGGCTGAGAAACTGGCTGCCTCGCTGTCCTCCTCTGAGAAGAAGCTGGGCTCCTCACGTAAGCACAGCTTGGATATCTCTCACTCTGAATTTAAGAAGGAGATGTTGCAGCGGGATCCCAGTCTGCAGAGCTTACAGGAATCTGCCAACGAAACAACAGGTGGCAAACTCGGGCTGGCAGAGAAAGGGATGCTGCAGAAGCCGGGCTCGCGGAAGTTGGGTGCCATTCGACAGGACAGGGTGGAGAGGAGGGAGTCTCTGCAAAAGCAAGAGGCCATCAGGGAAGTAGATTCTTCTGAAGATGAAACAGATGATGGTTCAGAAGACAGTCAGGATGGGAGAAGGCTGGACAAGCCCCATGGCAGTGGAGACCAAGGCTCAGATTCTTTTAATGAGGATAGTAAGTTTTCATCTAAATTGGAAAGCAAGGATAGCATTGAAGATGATGCTTTTCTACCTGAAGATCCAAAAGGTACAGAAGACTTGCAGAAGGGAAATACTCAACAAGCCAAGCCTGTTTCAGAGCCCCTGCAAGTCAGTGTGCACCCTTCCCCATCAGAACTCCTCTCAAGAACTTCTCCAGAAAAATTAGCTAATTCAGAAAAGCCATTCCCAAAATCAGAAACAACTATGAAGGAACATAAATTGCCAGAAAATAAAACTTTTGAGTGTTTTGGTCCAAAAGACAGGTCTTCTGAAGCAATCAAAGACCTAGGGAGAACTACAGGTACTCAAAAAACGATAGATCGCACAGAACGTATGCAGTGCCCGTCTATCAAACTCCTGGAACTTGAAGAAGGTGATTCTTCTGGGGCCTCCTGTGGTAAACTTGACATGAAGGACCCTGTGCTAACAGAAAGCAGTCAGAAAAAACAGGATTCCAAACCTCTGCTGGCACTTTCCTCGTGGTGCACGGCAAACACGAGCACTCCTGTGTCGGTGAGTCCCCCAGACTGCGGTGAGAAGGGTCACAAGGAGATGCTTCAGCCTGGGGAACAGCACAGCACCTCATTCCTGTGTCCTGGAAAGGCCAGTGAAATGTCCCAAAGAAGTCCTAGTACTGAAAAGCAGCAGCCCAGCTCATCTCAGGCAGAGAGTGCTTTAACCTCCAGCAAAACGAGCCCAGCGGGACCCGTGTCCTCCTCTCTTCTCATCCCCGGTGCCATCGAACGCGCGCTCTCCGTGTCTCAGTTGGTGCCCCTGGCTCAGAGCGTGTTAGGCCCTTTGAAGCTCAGTATGTCTGGTTCTGGAGAGGTGGAAAAGAGAAAGGATTTGGGTGCCTCCTGTAAAGAAGAGAGAGATTTGAAACAGAAAAGGCAGGAAATTTCACAAGTAGGAGAATGTCAAGAGAAAGACAAACTATCCAGCACAGACGGTCCGACCACGAGGAGCGGGTCCTGCACGGAGTCCTTGCACTCAGCAAAGCCCTGGGAGGCAACGTGTCCTGTGGTGGTCAAGAAAGAGGCAACGTGTCCTGTGGTGGCCAAAAAGGAGGCAACGTGTCCTGTAGTGGTCAAGAAAGAGGCAACGTGTCCTGTGGTGGCCAAAAAGGAGGCAACGTGTCCTGTGGTGGTCAAGAAGGAGGCAACTATTTGCAGTGCTAAAGCATCTGAAGCATTGGCAGGGAGCTGCAAAATCACTCCATTGAAAGAGCTGTCTCATGCTCTTGGACAAGCAGCTCTGAGAGCCTCTCCTCTGCCAGATGGCAGCACGAGGCCCTGTAAAGAAGGAACTCTGGCACAAGCAAAAAGCAAAGAGGTTGGAAATCAGTTAAAAATACAAGACTTTCCCCTGTCACATGACAATGCTGTAAAGAAAACATAGCAGCATCACTGGTACTTATGGACTGGAGCATTCTACATTCAAAATAGAGACTGCATGTTTGAATTTTGTAATATACACTAATATAAAATAGAACTTGTGTACATCTATTTTTGGGAGGGTTTTTTTCATACTGTTTTTTGTGTTTTTTCATCCTTGCTATTCTATTTTTGTACACAGTTAATGCTTGCTGTTTGAGGTCTCTTTAGAACAGGGTATCTTTAAAGCAGGGCTTAAGAAACAGTTTGTTTATTTTTTTTCCCCTTTCAGACCTTCTGTTTTGCCTGATTTTAGGGCCTGGTGTGCTCTTCCCTCTAATCCTGCAGTTATTCGAGATCCCAAAAATTCTGAGTACGAAAAAGGCAGCTTGTTTTTAAATTTCTGCTTTTCAGCATTCTCTTTGAAATTCCATTGAAATTAACAAATATCAAGTTTTTGCTTTGATTTTATAATCTGATGTCCTTTGACAAAAATAAGAAACTACTCTCTTGTCTGCAAGTTATTCTGGAACTACAAACCCTCTTCGGTGCAAGTACAACCTCTTTGTCACCACGTGTCTTCAAAGTCCTGTGTCCTTAGAGGATATGGAGACAAGGGACCTGGCTGGAGAGGCTGGACAGAGAGAGATCCCTGCCTTCTCTTTAAAACAAGGAAGAGTATTTTTCAATGGAATTATCAGCAAGAGAAATCTCCAATCTGTAAGCTGGCTTGTTGGGGGATTGTTTTTACTGATCTTTTATGGGACACATGGCAACTTTTCCCTCTGTTTTTAAAATTTTAGTGATGTTTTATCTTCCTTTCTCTGGCTTCAATTCATAACTTGCCCTGACTCAGAGTAAGTGACCCCAGGAAAGGGATGCCTGTAGGTTGGTTTTAAAGTAGAGAAATTTGTAGTCATAAGTTCTCCAGTATGTCTCAGACAAAGTTATCTCAATGATAAATGACCTTTGGAGACTTTTCCTTCTCTTGGTGAGTCTAAATAGGGATTTTGAGGTGTTCCTTAACATTTCTGAACTGGGACTTGGGAAACTTGCTGAGTTTTCTGAATCTGCCCGTTTTAAAAACAAACTCATGAAGAGTTCAGACTCCTCAAGTTCTGTGGACAAGCTGCAAGCAGACTTCAAAATACATGTGATATTTTCAGATTTCAGCTTTGATAGTTAGATTATTTCCACTGCTGAGGTCACTTTCCATTAAAAACTTGCTCTTTGCTCTTAGGTTTAGACATGGCTTTGCTTTAAGTGTGACCAACTCTGGGTAACAGTGCTCCTTGCTGAGGATTAGACCAATAATAATGCACCAATAAATGTGTCAAGTGGTGATACCTATAGCACTGTAAGCCATTTCTTCATCCAGTTAAAGGTTTCTCTCAATGAACACTCCCGTCATTTGTCCCAGATTGTGCTCAGCCTGTGTTCTAGTCTTGTCTGAGTGTATCTCCCTGCAGATCACCCATGAGGGGTAGTATCCTGCTCACTGGCTTATTCTGTTAGAAGCAGAATGACTGTGCAACAGTATTCCAAGCTAAAACCCACCTCTGTTGGTCTGATTTCCTTACACTGCTGCTTCCTTCACTGTCTTGGCTTTTTCTGAGCTTGAAGTTTTGATTCACTTCCTCTAAATGCAAATATGCTTTTATATAGGAATATATTTTCTCCATATCTTTCAATCTGATTTCAGTTCAATCCACAACTCACAAAAAGTCTCTGAACTCTCACCCTGCCTCTTTCTGTGTAAATGTTGCTTCCCCCCATTACATACTTGATTTTGGCTGCTTGAATTTCATTTCTGGACCAAGGTTTGGTTTGATTTGGGCTTTTTTTTTTTTTTTTAACATGTTTAAATGAGTGTTTACTCCATGAGTCTGTGTGAACATGTATGGTGTTGCTACCACACTAACCAAAGCCTCAGCGCTCCCGGGTAACACGTTAATAAACCTTGCTGTGATGGTGTTGAGAGCAGAGCCTGCTGTGCTGTCTGTCCACTCTTCTTCCTTGGAATTCATAGGCTGCTCATATACACTTGGTTTGAATAAACCACAGTATTTCCACTGCCTTGTCAGGGTCCTGGGTGTCTCCAGCCTCTCAAAGCACTGTTGGTGGTGAGCATCACTGAGTGCTGATTTGGAGCGCTAGCAAGTAAGGAACAGACTTGGCAGGATCTGGTACTTATCTGGCTGATTCTCTCCCTGATGGGTTGATCTACTGAAAAATTGCTGAGAAACAGTGCAGGATATTATGGCATGGACAGGAGTAGTGAAAAATGGATTTGGCATCCTGAGTCTGTGGTAATTACAAAGACAAGCCTCAGGCTGATCTCCTGAGAGCACCTGACCTTGGTGAGATGGAAGTGTCTGTGTAAATTAAGGAGTGAGCCCAGAGTTGCATGAGGACGTGATCCGACCTGGCTGTTCCCTGGGTGGCAGGTCCCACGCTTCCTTCTGTGTTTAAAATACCCAAGGGGAAAACCAACCACTGCTTCTAGGAGGGTTAGCAGGGGATGAGCCAGGCTGGGTAACCTGGCTCATCCCACACTGACAGGGATGGGATAGGGCCATCTGTAAGCTGCTGACTCCCTGCCTTTGCAGCCAGTGCTTCCCATGCTGAATTGCAGAGTTATCCTTTCTTAGGCATAAAGAGGAGCAAAACCCCCTTGCTGTGTCACAGCTTGTGCTACTTTTGCCTGCATTGGCCAAAGAAGAGGTGAGGTATGTGTTTCCTTGCCTTTTTTGTAGCTACGGTACAGAAAGTGATCAGTGCAATGAAAAATCCCTGGGTTTTTTGGAAGCCAAAGCCAAACAGCGTTGCCAGGAAAGCATTCTAGTGAAGCCTTGTATCCCCTGCTCCTGGTCAGTCGTGTAGTTTCCCTGCATGTGCCAGGTGCCCCATCCTCCCATTTCCACCTTCTGTCAAATTTATACGGTGCACTTTAGCAGAGAGTTTGGGCAAAAAGCCTTTCTCTTTTAAATTTTGATGACGAGCCAGGTAGATACACCGAGCCTTATTCCTTGCTCTGCTACGAATTCCTTAAATACCTTCTCAACTAAGCTTGCAAAATGCACTGGGGAGGAACACGATGTTGGAAACGCTGTGTCTGAGGAGCTGAGAGTGTGTTCCCAGCCCTGACGCGGCCCCGCGGTGCCCGAGGGAAGCACTTGGCCAGCCCAGACCTCGGGCTCCGTAGGGAGCCCTGAGTTAGGCAGGCGGGAGGTGGAAGTCACGAGCGTGAGGTGTGTGTTTGGTGAATGAGCCGTGCATGTCACCATCCAAATATGCAGCTTTCCTGCTTTGCTTCCCTCTTTCCTTCTGTCAGCTTGGATGTGTTTCCTGCTCCTCTTCCATGGTGGGATGGTGGTATCTAAGCTGGTTCAGCCCCCACAGCCTCTCTCTGCTCCTGCATCCCTGCCCCGTGCCTCGTTTCAGTGTTATTTTCCCCTTTGTCTCTTACTGTTGCAAACTAAGAGAAATGGATGATATTTATTGTAAATAGTAGATTTTAGCATTGTACCGGCCACTCCTGGGCCCGAATGTCAGAGGCCTTTGGCTGCTGCTGTACTAAAGAGCGCTTGTGGGGAAGGGGGAGGAGTGACCA
>VXBX01001598.1:1333-11461 GCA_013400415.1 Scytalopus superciliaris
GAAGAGATACCTCTTTCTATAAAAAAAGTCTTAATCTTAAATTTGTCAGCTACTTGCTTTTAATTCTGCAAAGCACATCCTACAGTATATTTTGTCAGGTCAGCAAACTAGCTCGAAGAAAATACTCCCTACCACCTGAAGAACCCTACAAACAAATTCCCTTGAATACATATGCTTGCAAATTTGTGGAGCATTTGAAGTCAGTCATAATCTGTCTCACTCAAGAGGCTCTCAAGCGGATTGATTCAATCAGTGAGGGGATTAATGTGCTGGGCTCTTCTCTTTCAAAGATATGCTTCCACCTTCCTTAGTCAAGCCAAACATGCAATGCCTGCAGGGAATGCTCTGGATGTTCTCAGTGTTTCTTTCCCTACTCCTCCACAGCAGAAACTCTAAGGACAAATAAACTGGGACGTGGCCACACTTACAAAGGAAAAAAAAAAAAGAAAAAAGGAAAGGAAAAGGAAGGATTAATTTAGATCCAAACATCAGGAGTTGCGCAGAGTTGAAGGATCCTATGGACAGAAATAGGAACTGGCATTTTCACATAGAGGTGTGTGGGAGCTGGGAGAAAAAAGTCCTGAGAACAGCAGGTTGTGTCCACGCTTTGGACAGGATTTTGAGAACTGTTCCCAGACCTGCAGAGAGCATAAATGATACAACACTTGGACTGGATCAAGGCAGTACAGGAGAACTGAAAGACCAGTTTTCTCCTTTTCAAAATCAAACAGAGAAATCCACCACAATTACTAATGTTCAAAGAAAGCAACTTCCAAAAAAACCTCCTCCAAATAATTAAATAGCCCTACCCAGGAACATCCAGTTCCTTTTTGCCTCCATCAAACATTATCCTCACTGGAAACAGTCAGGCCAACCTTCTGCCCCTACACATGGTCGAAACAGTGGGGAAAGACTGGCAAAAAAGGAATACCTGCAGAAGACTTCCTAACCATTGAAAAATCTTTTATCATAATTGACATTATTATGCCCCCTGGCCACGTGCCAGAGAAAGGCATTCAATTAATGGGCCGTTCTTTGCTTTTGAGGAAATGTTCCTCCCACTTCTGCAGGGACAAACACTCACAGACTGGCAAAATGATGCAAAAGCTACAACAGTTTGGTTCCTAATTACCTTCCCTACTGAACTTCTGTCAGGAATCAAAACTGATTTCAGCAATTCTCATTGAGATAAACCTTAACTTTTCTTTTTAATTCCTTCCTCATGTCACATCTACAAATTATGTTCGGGAGCAGCTCGCTGAGTCTGTGGGCAGCTGTGATATCTTCTCTCCACACCTCTTCACACTCTCCACCTCTCTGCCAAAAGCCACCACACGTTGAGAGTTGGTGTTCCAGTAACTTTGATTCAAGTAAACAGTGCAAATTCATCGACCACTCTGACCTTTAGGAAAGATTGTTTTATTCCACTTTTGCTGATGTGTCACGATGTCCAAGTCCACAAAGACACAGCTGTGAGTGGTTTTCCGTGAGTCTAGTAGTCCCTACTTGCTAAATAAAACAACCTGACTGCATCACACTGAAATTGAAGTTTTATTCTAAGTCCTCATTGTCCGTAAGTTACCATGTGATTCAGGAATGGTGGAATAAAAGCATCTAATGTTTACATTAAGGTAACTTTATCCTCCTCTGCACAGGGATCTTAGAGAGTACTTGAAGGAACTATTTTAACACACCAGTGTTATATATATTATTTAAAACTAATATATTTAAAACTAATACACATTATCAAAACTAACAACACACTGCTTTACTAAATATTAACTAAGGTATATTTTATAAAATTGGTGGATCCACACAGTTCTTATCTATCTTACTTTTAACTTTATTAATAGAGTTCTTCACATGCATCTCTCCACGGAAATCAGCAGGCTTCTTCTCCCACTTCAGTGTTAGCCAAGGTTGTCTTGCAGATTTCATCGTTGTCTCTGAGGCCTCTGTCTGGGAAGTTGCATTTGGTTCCTCTGCCTAAAAACCTGCGTGTTCTCCAGCAGTCTGAGATGACAGGAACAGGTGAGAGGTGGCAAGGACAGGTCAGAGGTGGCAGTGGTAGGTAGATGAGAGGTGGCAGGAACAGGTGACACATTCAGGTCATTCCTGTCCCCTCCCATTTAGAAGAACGAACCAACATCAAAATCACGACTATGGTGATGCCGCCAATGGGGGGTGATGGTGTGGCCTTGGTGGGTGGAGGAGAGCCACATGGAAATGGGTGTTGTCATGTCAGAGGAGTGGGGTTATCACAAAAAAAAAAGGGTATGGTAGCCTCAGGGGTGGGGCTATCACAAAAATGGGCGTGGTCATGTTTTGGGGCCAGGCTATCACTGAAAGGGGCATGGTTGGACACCAAAAACAGTCCACGAGAACTTCTCAGCCACAGAAAATCCTGTTTTCAGCCCCAAAAGGCTTCCTCGGCAAAGCTGACCTTTGCCAAGTCCTCCGTGGCTGTGGCTGGTTATGCCCAGGGTGTTTGTCATGGTGCCATGCACAGGGCAGGTGTGTCAGGATCCCAGTATTCCTGTTGCTGGCAGCAGGGACAGGGTGACACAGGGAAGTGGGAAGCAGGAGCCTGGTATTGGTACTGGCCCCAGAAAATCCATGGGGCAGGGTCAGCCTTGCCCCTTTTACATGGCATTGTAATTGAAGGGGTCAGTCCTTCCTTCAGGTCTCCGCATCTCACCTGCGGGGTAATTGTAAGAACTGGAAGGCAATTGCTCTGAGAAAAATGAGTATCTTGTGCTTGGAGGTGACTCTTAAAAAAGCAAAGTTGAAATGTTAGATGTGGGGTTTTTGGTAGAGTTTCTATTGTTTTTTTAATGGCAGTTGTGAAAAGCCTTCTCTGTTTACATGAAATCCAGGTCTGTACTAAACTTTAAAAAAAAGTGGGCTGAGGGGGGAAATCAACTAATGGCCACATTTGCTTCAATGCACTTGGTTTCTCTGCTGTTGCAACCATGCCCTTGGCATGAGGCCCTGTTGTTATTTCCTCTGAGGTTCCAAACTGCCTCAGTTTCCCCATGGAGATACCAAAGGAGCCGGAAGCTCTAACAAAGGTAAAGTCCTTGGGGAAAATGCATAACCTGGAATTAATCCCAGGATTTTGACTGTGCCTTGCTCTTCTCTTACCTAGAGATCACACCTGCACACAAGTCAATGCCCACTTGTTCCCCAAGGGTAATGGTTAACCATTTTTGCACTGCATATTCCAAAACAAATTCTAACTGGAATTTTCTTAGCAGAGTAATCCCTTCATTTCCCAAAACTCTGGGCCTCAGTCTTAATCCTTCAGCTGCTTCCTTTGCACAGTGGGAGCTCACAAGTTAGATCTGGGGGTCGTAGCTGACTGAGATACAGCTTTGAAATCCAAAGGCAAGGGGGCAAAAACTGTAGCACAATCTTGTTCACTTTGTGAAGGCCTTCATGGGGCAACACCAACACGTATTATTTTTGCAGGGCATTTTGAATTTTCAATTTTAATACACCAGTGTTTGGGGGGGTGTTTATTATTATTTCTAGGGTTTCTTTTGCCTTACAGTGGCCTATTACATACCAGCAGGGATAAATGAGGAGGTAGGCAACAACACAGTGCATCCTTAAAAACTTTTATTAGTGTGGCACGGTGCAGACTGCAAGCACAGTCACAAGTCTAAAATATCCCCAACTTCAGACTCCGGGCTGTCTCTGCCTCCAGGGCCACACCCCAGAGCCAGGTTTTGGTGCCAGTAAGAGCCTTGGCGTGACCTCCCTCTGGCAGCGACGAGCAGAGCCGTAACACGTGCAAGGATGTGCAGAAGGATGTTCTGAGGGAGTGGGACAGAGGGAAACCCGGGAAGGCTCCTGTGGTGACAGCCCTGGCTGCAGCAGACCCATGAGAGCCACCTGCTCTGCCTGTGCCTGTTCTCTCGTGGGGAAGGGGAATGTGACTTTGTTCCCTCCAGCATTACCTTCGGCCCTATTGCTGCATTCCCTGCTGGAGTGCGAGGAACAGGAGAACTAGAAACAGTGCAAAACAGGATAAAAAAGGAACAACAAAACAAACCAGAGTCTGCCTCTGGACCTGGACTTTGATCTCTGCCAAGGCTCGTGCCCCTGACTAATTTCCCCTTCTGTGATGGTTACACTAGGATTTGTGTCTGTTCAGTCCAGGAGACTCCCGAAATTATGATAAAACAGTACAGATACAACTGGGGGAATGGGGGAAAAAAAGAATAAATTCCTGTCCTAGTGTATTTTAACTACAGTTAAGGCAGCATCCCAGACACCTGCTTTATTAGCAGATGTGCTGGATGAAGCAGCTAATCCCCAGTTTCTCAGCCTTTAGCCACCCACAGCTGACCTGTGGTTTCCTACCAGGATCTGGCCTGAGCAAAGCCTGCACAGCCCAGCTGAGGATAACTAAAGCTCCCTATATTCCAGAACACTTAATGCATTCACTGCAATGTTAAACATGCTAGCACATACGAACTCTTCAGAGATTTACAGGCACTATGTGGAGATTATGTGCAAAAATCTGCAGAATTTTTTTTTTTTTCTTTGGCATTATTCTTCATTGATGGAATATATTTCTTGCAAATAGAAGCATTGTTTCCTTCTGAACACTGAAGGAAATACAAAAAAGTCAGATTATATGACTCTAATAAACTGAAAGGCTAAGGGAAAGAAACAAACCACCTGAGTCTACTACTGGAAAAAAAGAAAAGATTAAAAAAAGTCCAGCAAGTATCACTGTACAAAAACCACCCAGAATAACCATGTGCTTTCAGCATCAGTTTTTGTTCTTCAGCAGTAACTATCCACCCACAGAAAGAAGGTATTTTATGCAATGTGCCAGGATCCTGGGGGAAGAAAACAAAAAGAAAAGTCAGAGTGCTCATCTTCTGTGACCTCGAAATAAAAATCATAACATAAATCTGGGCTTATGAATGTGAGTTGTCTTTGTCGTAGCCCAGAGAAGAAGGAATCTCACCTGGTAATGTTAATGTTTAGCTTGTTTTCTGCTTCTCAGATTTGCTGCTGGAGGACTGTCCCTTTGCCTAAAGAGAGGATAAGACATTGAGAAACTGTGAACTAAGCTAAAAATCTGAAATTAAACAGTGACACTCATCAGAACCACAGCTCAGACATAAATATGATCTGCAGCTGAAATACAGAGAATTTAGCAACAGTATTTGTAACTTCTGTTGTGTACAAGTATTTTCATCTTTGCACCACTGCTCTCTCAGACACAGGGAGCTGTGCCTGACCTCGTCATTCCCTGTTGCTCAACACCCTTTTACTCATGAGTGATCACGTCATGGCTCAGAACATCCTCCTCAAGAGGAGTTAAAGATACCTCCTGATTTTACATCCGTCATTTTAAGTCAGTTCTGTTGTTACACAAAAGGCACCTGTGGCAATTTCGTAACAGTGAGAAATCTCACCACTGGACATGTGAAAATTTCCAGAGCAGATGTAACCATCTGAATCAGGCATCTACCTGCATATCCTGTGAGAGAATAACATGATGGGAGAAGTTTCACCCTTACCTGAATCCTTTTTCTGCACTTCTGGATGGCAAAAGCCAAGCAACTCTTTTCATCTTTTCCCCCCACCCCTCCATTTTCCCCCCTTTTTTTCTGAATATAGAAACAGCTCCTTGCCTTTTCTCACCAGATTCATTCTGCATACTTATTTATGAATGTACGCAGGTCTTCATTCATTTAAAAAGTAAGTTATGATCATGGGTGTGGTTGCAGAAGTACTTTCTAATCACTTTTGGAATGCTGTTGCTCAAAACTGTCAAGGAAAGAGAGGACTGATGGGGATGCCACTGGAGGCAGCTATAGGCATGTGAAGTGGGATTCTTATAGCAACAAATCTGGGAAAGACAAGGCTGTAGAGCATGCACTGCAGAACACTACACTCTGTGAAAGAGATGTACTTTCTTGCCTCTGTTTATTGCCAATTTCCCTTGAAACAGACAGGAGCCTATGGGCATGTTTACAAAAATTAATCAAGTTCGACCTATTGATGTAAAATTCTCCCCAGAATAACAGCAATGTGGTATGAATCTAAACTTCAGCTGCCCATCTTCTATGTTTACAGTGCCTGGTAACCATGACTGTCCACACTATAATATGTGTGTTTATACCGTTTTAGGGTCTCTGGATTTTCCTTTGTCCTTTGAGGTTGGTTTAGTTGTCGTGGTTTCCTTTCCACTTTTGTCCTACACTCCAAAGAAAAAAAAATAGTTACAGTTACAAAGAGAATAGAGCATGAAAGCACAGCTAATTGTCCTAAAATTGGACAAACTCCTAATTCTTGGCGACTGGGTGCCCTGCAGTGTAAGCTTAAAGAAGCTGCTGCAGAATTTCACTTGGGAACTGGTTATGCTTCCACAGCTCTGTCTGACCAAGGGACTTAATTTCTGATTGCTATTACACTGGTTTGTTCAAGGATCTGGTAAATTCAAGCTTTGTTAGTTCTTTCTCCTTGAGAGGATGCAGGAGGTCACTGTAGGAGGAAACAGGGAGGAACAGCAGAGCACAAGAACTATTATCAGTAAAAAAAAGTGAACCATTCCCTCTGCCTGCAGGTGAGGGACGAGGGAATGGGCTAGAACACATCACAGGGCTCCTCTGCCAGATCTCTCCCTCTGTCCAAGCTGCAGGCAACAAATGCCAGCTTTAAGAGCAAGCCAAAGGCACATTTGAACGTGACTCTTCTCACATGTGGACCAAATCTCAGCCCCCTTCTTCATGCTCTTTTCCCCCACAGCCATCCTTTCTCAAACACCATCCTGATATTGGTGACCCCCAGATTTATGCAGCGTTCACTGCTAGTTGCCTTGCATGTGCAGGACTTTGCCGGAAAAAGTCTGAAAGCTGTTTGTTTAAGCTGTGTTTAAGAGGATTGTATGTCAAACAAATGCTCCATTTCTCATTGCAAGACCTCTCCAGGCCATTCCTTCTGCATTTTGTCTTGACAGATCTACTGTTTTCCCTGACACATCTAGAAGTGTTCCCTGCTCCCAGCATTTCTCTGTACAAAACCCTCTTGAGCTCTTAGCTCCAGCCTACAGCCATTACTAGGTAGTGCATGCTATCACTGATGAAGGTTTCTCTCTCTACAGTTTGTGGACATTCCAGTGTGGGCAAAACCCACGTTTCTCTGCTCAACTTACCTCTCCAAGCCTGTCTTATCTCTCTAAAAGACTCTAAACACCACAAACTTTCCTTCTAACACGTATATAGTGCACAGCAAAATGCATCAAACTTCTACTGCAGGGCTCCCGTAAACCTCAACTGAGCTACTGCAAAGAAAAGTGAGGCATGGAAAAACTGCTTATTTTGCAAGTTATTAGCAGAAAATGTCCTACCTTTGAGTGCTGTGGTGTAGCAGGAGCCTTTGCACAAGTATCAAAGTCCCCTGATAAGGCATCGATAGCTGCACTGTCATCTCTAGGCTTCTGCAACAGTTTTAATTCTGGAGTCACACAACATGCAACACTTCCCACAGTCAAATTCACGGTTCGGGAATTTATGTCTACTTTAATTATCTCTCTCTTAAAGAAAAACACACCTGAAGTCTACACATATGTTACAGAGGTGTCTACTTGATGTTTCCAAGAGGCACGATTTCTTTGAGTACTGGACCTGAACATTCACAGTGCAGCTGTACAGAAAAACTGCATTTATTGTGAAGAGTTACTGCTCACAAGTTTTAATGTGCACACTGTCACTATTACCTACTGCATTCTAGAGCATTGAGGAGTATTTGCAATGAATCACACCTTGAGCCTGCAGTGACACTACTGTGAAAAAAGAAATCAGAGCCCAGAGCATGAAACAAACACAGAATAAATATCATGAATATATATTTAAAAATGTAAAAAAAAATCCTAAGTAAAAAACATCATAAATGTTACCTGTTTTCCTTTCTGTTTCATGTCATCCTTTGCTGTTGGCTTTGCTGGTGTACCCTTGGGAAGAAGAGAGAGCACATCCTCATTTTGAACTGGTCCGGTTAGTTTTACGGCACAAGTATTTAGACAGCATTGGATATTCACAGATTATTAAGAAAGTTGCACCATTCTCAACAAATTTCTGTATTTCTCCTGCCATGTATTCACAGCCAGTTCATGCTGTGCTTTCATAGCCTGTCACTTTGACTCCCCAGACACTGATTGTTACTGGGTAGTTCAAAGTGATTTATTTGTTCATACTGACCAATTAAAAAAAAAAGAAAACACTTCCTCTGTTTTTTTTTAAACCTACATGCATGCAAGGCTAGAGCTGTTCTAACTACAGGATATTTCCATGTTTAACCATACTACATGAATACAGAACAGACATTTAGTCATTAACTCATCTTGTAATTCCAAAAAGGACAAACTGGCTTATACATTCAAATTTCCAGTGTTGCAAATAAAAACTAACAAAGCTTTTCCTTACCTGACCATCTGAGTCCAGAAGTTTTTGATGCTCAGGTGGGATAGTATCATCTCTTTCTCCAAGTTTGTCTCTGTGTTCAGATTTAGCCTTTTCCTGAAAGCATTTGATTTTTCAACAACTTTAATACTCACGCCAAAAACATCAGCAAAGAATAAACTTCTTAAACTAAGGGCAGATGCCCTTTTGGACTTTAAATTTTTTAAACTACTGGGCAAAAAAGCATATATTGATTTCACTATGAAGTGAAGGTGGTTTTGCTTTCCCGCAGTAGTGCTCTTTACCTTAGGTATTGCAGATTACAGTTTAGTACTAGTATTATTATGCAGAAAGTGATTCTTATTAAGGGGTCTTTGTAGAATTTTATGAAAAAAAGAGTGAATGATGACAAAACAAGCAGAAACAGGTAAGTTTAAAAATGTGACTAAGTGAACACATCCTGATGAGCTTGGTATCTGTGGTTATAAAAGTCAATGCTCAATGAAAAATCTGGCCAGAAAATGAATTTTAGAAACTGAGGCACAAGACAACACAAGCAAAATAATGAGAACAATGACAATAAAAGGCACCAAAATCAAATAGTTTTAAATTTCCTGTAACACTTCAACATTTGCTTCCATGTGGCTAAAGTACACTAACCAAATTCAACATCTTCCACAAAACACACCAGTAATGGAGGTGACTGAAGAGTGTTTGATATGCCTACATGTGGGACAACTAAGAGTATCAAGTGTTGTCTAGTAACCTTACTTTTACTTTTAAAATCCCATGCCACCTTCTCCCCCCTCCCAAACTGCTGAAGTTCCAGAATGTCTTTTGTTACCTTTACTTTATCCACAACTGGTTTGTTCTCATCAGGGTCAGGTTCCCTCTGTCCCAGGGAATCAGACAGGAGATCCAAGGCTTCATCCATCTCTTTTCCTCCCTAACAAAGCATAAACACATCTGTGGGTGCAAATCTGCTGCAAAAATAATTTAATTCATCAAGCTAATACAAGTACTGACTAATGAACTGTCAACTTCAACAAACAAAGAACTCTCCCTTTGTAATTGCAACGTAGCACAACAGCTGGGGAAAAAAACCCACAGCATATTCAGACCTACAGAAAACATAATTACAAGAAGGGCTTAAAGGATTTATTTTAATGGTTTTCTTCTGTTATACAGAAGCCCAACTGCTGCAGTGAGAAGAGACCTATAAAATGATGGTTGTTTGGCCAACTGCCATTCATATCGCAAACATCAGTTTTATTCAAAACCTGGTAAAGAAACAAAAGACCATAAAACCAACTAAAACACAGTTGGGTGGAGCTTTATCAGGCTGGAAACATTAGTGAACATCCCTCTGCATGGATCAAAATGGAGCATGAATGAGCAACATTACTATAAATACTAGAAAGGGAGGTTCCCTTGGTGTTCAGAGGGGCTCACGGCACTGCCTGTTCCTCCATTAACCTTGGGCTTCTCCTTTTATAGGAGAGAAATGATGACTTGGCCATTGTGGTCATGACTGTGCTGGGACTATTTTAAATGTTCTCATGGCCTAAGTGGGAAAGGGGAAAGGAAAGGAGAGGAAAAAGGGAAGGGGAAGGACAGTGGGAATACAGAGGAAAGAAAGAAAGAGAGAGAAAGAAAGAGGGAAAGAAAAAGAAAGAAAGAAAGAAAGAAAGAAAGAAAGATA
>VXBX01001598.1:11789-39276 GCA_013400415.1 Scytalopus superciliaris
GAAAAAAAGAAAAAAAAAGAAAAAAAGAAAAAAAAAGAAAAAAAGAAAAAAGAAAAAAAAGAGAAAAAAGAAAAAGAAAGACAGGGGAAAGGAAACAGGAAAGGAAAAGAAAACACACACATGCCCCAGTGTTCTCAGTGACCCTGGAGCACTGCAGGCAATGGAGGTTCCAGTGGAGCCCGAGGTGCAGCAGTGAGCAGAACTCAGCCAGACTGGGCAGGCCAGTCCCCACAGTCTGTTCATCATGGGGTGTCCAGAAAATCACAATTCATTGTTTCTCTCCCCATGCCCAGGGGAACACTCTCCTTGTAACAGCCAGTTTATCAGCAGTGAATTACTGACCTCTGTGACAGTCTGTATTGGTGGAACTGGCTGGGTCATGCTGCGCCCTCTCCTCACTTTGTGAGGAGGGAAGGACTTACAGAAGAGGTTGCTTACCGAGGTAGAAGACAGAGGAGCTGCTGAGTGCACTGAAGAAACCGTAGCAGCAGAGATAACATCCGAGGAGCCTGCAGGCTTCCCACCCTCTTTGGTTTTCTGGAACAAGGCACAGCATCATCACAAACACAGCGGGAAAACGTGCATCAAACTCACATACCTAAAACATGATGCCCATGCAGGCTGTTTCTAGGAGTTTGTTCCTCTTAGAAGCCTTACTTATTTCAGACTGAAACCCCTTCCACTCTGCAACATTTCTGCATCTTGCTTTGTTCATGTTCTATCCCCCAGCTCAACTACTGGGTTAAACCTCGGCTTAGCTGAAGTTGGGGCAGGTTTAACATGACTCCAGGAGAACTAAGACTTCACCAAATCCATCTATATTCCCAGGTTACACTTCTAAAATTCTCAGTTGCAAAGTATTACTTATGCAAGCAACTGATAAAAAGATAAGACTATTTTTTTCCCTGCTCTTCTATTAGTTTGCTGCAAAAAGTATTTTGGATTTTCAATTATTGGATTTTATTTAAGAAACTTTACATGAACTTTGAAGGAAACCAAGATGATTGAAACAACTTGAAAATAAGAGCCATTTTCAGAAATCAAATATAGTCACCTTTTGTGCAGCTGATGAAGGTAATGGTGCAGGTGGTGATGGAGAACAGGAAAATCCTTCTGTCAAACCCTCTAAAAGATCATTTTCACTCATAGGCTGTCATTGAAAGGGAAAAAAAGCAAAGGGGCTCTTAAGTCTCTTCATCTCTTAAAAAGCGAACAGGTTGCACAATCCATTTTAGAACTGAGTACTGGGCAACCTTACTGAATTTGGTAATTCATGAACAAAAGAGTTATCTGAATATTAACTTTTTTACCTGTGACTTTTCTTCTGGTTTTGGTAAGAGTGGTTTTCCATCTTCACCCTACAGAGAAAAACCCGTTGCATTAAACCAAGCAGTCCTTGAGTGACTCTGCAATGCAAGTATTCACTGAGCAAGACAGTGTTACACAAGAAAGTGTTTCAACCAGTAACCTCCAGCACCTACTGCTGTTCCTCGGGGTGCCACTTAAAAACCCCAGGTGCTGTATCTTAAGAACACCTGAGTGCTGAGAAGTGGTTCAGTGTGAGGGACTCTGAGCTTCCTGTGTCTGGATTTTTGAGGAAATAGAACAATTGATAAATGAAATCCCAGCTGTGGCATGTGTCGTGCAAGTCCTGTCTAGACCAAAGCAATCCATCTATGTCAAATGTGTGTGGTGATGTTTGCAAAAATACCACCTTGGAGAACTGGGGGGTTTTCAACAGCTTTAACCAACCACAACTTATTACGTTCTAAAATACCGAGAGATCATGAAAGACTATGGAGGACTAATCTCAAACAGCATTATGTATCTACATTTAAACCACTTATGTGCCCATGTAGGCAACTAATGACACGTCATATATCTGGGAGCTACAAACTTGAATTTCTACACACTATAAACATAATTTCAAAATGAAATGGAGTCTCAGTTTCATCCACATATTCAGAGGAATGAAAGGAAAGTAAGACTAACACAACACATAAATAAATTACTTTAGCTTCTGTTAATCTGTACTCTGGAGGAATTGTTTTTTTCATCTTCGCCCACTTTTTTGTGTTGCTTCTTTTTGGTTTTCTCCTGTGAAGGCAAAATAGAAATCATAGGAAGAAAAACAACTAATTACATCCCAAAAGAAATGCACACAAGCAAGCTTTTAGTGTTCAGTCTACTGATTCAAATGAGTCTCATTCAACCCAACTACTAGCTACAAATCTCTTGAGAATTAAAAGGAAGCATTTTCTCTTGAGAAAGCCTTCATTTCTCTGCCTGTTTCTTCCTCTGCGTATCAAAAGTGGCTCTGTTCCAGTGGGGGTAACAGAGGTAAGTAAATAGACCAGCACGGACCAACAACAAAACAGCATTTACACCTCTTGAGTCTTAATTCCTGACTTTTTTTGAAATCCACCCAACAGCTATCTGGGCTACATGCAAATGAAGGCTGAACAAAGAAATCGGTAGCTCGCCTCAAAAAGGACCACCCCCCTCAAAGTTATGTTGGAAAATGACAGCTAAGAAAAGGACTAAAGCCAGCTTTGGGAACTTCCACTTGACAGAACTCCAGCCACCACAAGAGCTGTTTTTTGTGTTTTCTGACACCAGTCAATTCCATTTGGCTCATGGCTGGAATGCACTGGGGGCATTCGGAACGTGACTGTGGACAACATTCCCTCAGAACACATGGATTTCAGTGACTTAGTTATGACTCCCAATTTAAGTAACAAGATCAGTGACAAAGCCCAAAGTTTCATGCATCGTCCCTGATTTGAACTACTCATCACAAATTTGGTTCCTTTAGAACAAAGACCATACTGTGTGCTGCCTCTGGTGTGCACTGTAGCTCTGCTTTGGTGCAGCACGAAGACATGAAGAAAATGGAATTTCTCAGAAATTGAGGGAAATACTGTTCTGAAACAGTCATCATTAAGAAAGGGTACTCACTGTGTTGAAATAGTACTAGTACCTCCTAAGGAGGACAGAACTGGTTTCAGCAGTGATTTTTTTTTAAGTGAAAATATTATGTCTCTATTGTTTCTAGTCTGAGGAAATACAGTAATTGAAGGCCGTTACATCAACAGCTTATTTTTTGAGGTCTGATTTTTTTTCTCTACCTTAACTTTGTCCACAGCAGGCTTTTTTTCATCTGGATCAGGCTCCCTCTTTCCTAGGGTGCTGGACAAGGCCTCCAGTGCTTCATCTGCTGCATGACCAGCCTGTATGGGTGTTGACACAGCAAAAAAACCCCATTACTCTGGAGTTCAGCTGCAGCTGAAGAAATTTTTGTCTTTTCCTGCAGTGCCTATTTGGTTCACAAACAGCATCCCCTTCACAGCACGAAGAGCTAGAGGGGGCCACAAGAGCTGTCAGTTTGTCTTCCTCTATGAGGAAGGTCACTGACCTTCCCCCTTCAGTTCAGTTTTTCGGGAAACCACTCAGCCTTTGTGGCTTAGCACTACGGAGGAAGAGCATGCAATGCTGAAATAAGAATCTTGAGAATATGCTCTGCCATGCCATAAATGAAGTGCTGAAGTTTTGCTTTGGGTCCAGCTGAAGTAGCTCCACTACTTACTGAAGACAGGGCTGATGGAGCTGAAGACTGCACAGTGCAAGCTGTGGCACGAGGGACTACTTTGTCCTCAGTGGTTTTTGCAGACACAGAATCTGAAGGCTTCTGAAACAGAAAAATTACACTGTGTTTGACTGGATATGCTTAGAAACACAAAATGCATCAGTTATATGGCTTGTTCGTTTGTTGCTTTTTTTTTAATACGGTACTAGACAGGAAAGTCTAAATTTAAAGGTAGAAGCTGCTCAGTTAAAAGCTGAGTGGAACATTTTGCATGTTCCAACAAAGGCAATGGGGAAGGAAAATCATGAAGAGAGGAAGATACTTTTCTTGAAAGAAGAGTAGCACTATCCAGTCTTAGCAAAACTACCACTGTCACCACCTTCAGTGAACTAGAAAGACATACTTTGGATATGCAGCTGGGCTTTGAAGGTTTGGACTGTGCTGCAGGCTGTGCAGGGCAGGCAAAGTCTTTTGAAAATCCATCAACAAGGTCAGATTCACTCAGAGGCTGCAAAAAAAAAAAAAGACATATGGGGTACAGGTGACTCACTGCCTGTTGTTAATTTGTTTTTTCAAGAATTATATTTCAGCTACTCAGAAAGCAGGAAAATGTTTGCAGCCTACACTGAAATAACCTTTCACACTTATGTGCAACAAAACATCATGAATTACCCTCTGTATAAAATAAACCCCCCCACATTTCAGAATAAGTAATTTGCTTTGTGATCAAAAGTCAAGATGAAAAAGGTAGAGACCTGCACATAAAATATAAAATATAATTTAGAGAACCAGATGTATTATGTTCAACACTGTCTACAGGGCTACTGAAAGGGAAAACACAACCTCTTAATTAGGAAAGAAAGGCTAATATTTACTAGCTAGTACTTAAAAGAATCATATTTTTATAACACTTCAAGTATAAACTACATACAGGTAGTGGAAAGCAGCACCATCAGTCCATTTTTTTTCCCCCCAGCAGAAGTAATTTCCCTCAGAGGCACCTCAGTGTCTCCTGGACAATTCCTCAGCTTGTCCACTGACTGCTGTGGCTTTCACTGTGCATGTTTTAGTGAATAAAAATGCAGTTTTATTTTCCTACTGTGTGTCTTTTACAATCTACTGATACCATGTGATTGAGTACTGTGCAATCTATATACATATACCTGATGCTCCTGAGATCCTCCCAACTACTGTTTACAGATAAATGTTTAAATTCTTGCTAGCAGTGATGGCCATTCACTTGCTATGTGGAAGTTAAGATGGTTAGGGACAGATTCATAATGAAAAAAAATGACATTTCTGAAAGAGAGTCTCTTATTTCCCCTCCCTCATTCCTTCCCCCTAATTCTTTACAAAATGCCTCAACACATAAGGCCCCACCTTTTCATAATGTCTGAAATCCTCTTTCAGACACTAAAAAAGGGCATTTAGGTAAAACCAGTTTGTTTTGGGGTTTTTTTTCCACAAATGTTATGCCACTGCATGTGCTCAAGGGTATGCAGAGTGAAGGACCAGACTGAGATGAAATCCTGAAGTCATTAAACAACTGCCAGTGACTGAAAGTTTCCAGCTATTAATACAGCTTTTCTTTTGTTTGTTTTGCTGATTTTTGTTTCACAGATCTGAATTAGTGGTGATACCACAGGAATACTGTGGTGAACACATCTAGCTCAAAACAACCTTATTTAAACTACAAGCCCTGAAGAGGTGCTCAGAAAAACACTGCAACACTCCTGTGATTCACTGAGAGGACAAATACTTGATTGCACTTGTGTCTCCTATTGGGAGAGGCAGAAGAGCATGGGAATACTTACTTTTCTACCAACCACTTAAGTTCTTTTGACATAATACCTCATGATTCTGAGCTTGTCTTCTGCCTTGGGTTTGTACAGGACTTTGGTCAGACTATGAACTGACCTCCCTTAAATTATTCTCTTCTGAAACATTTCTTTTTTGTGTCTGCCATCTCTTTGGTTCTCCCTGTGGGACAGGAAGGCTTGTCTCCTGTCAGCAGGGCCATGACATGCTTTTCATCTCATGACATGCTTGGCAAGTGTTCTTTCAGTGCAGCTCTCACACGGCACCCACTCAAGACGTGTCTTGTCTAAGAACTGACATGCAAATGTTTAGAGACCCAAAAGTCTCTTCATCACTGCCCTTGCATTCCTCCACACCTTAACCTTGAATAATACAAATGACTTCTCATTTTTGCTAAGAAGGCACAGGGTCATTCTCACTCAGACTGGTCCTGACCTTCATGCTCCTTCCAGAAGAACAGAGGTTTCCTGCACTTGTCCAATTTTGGCAGAACTCCTCAACCCACAGTATTTCCACAGTGAAGCCCTCAGTTTCTTCAGTGCACAGTTCCTTTGCTTTCTTCCTGTGCTGTTAAAATTAATCTTTGCAACTTTCTCTTTCAATATTTTTAATCCTCTCTTGCACTTTCTAGGCTATGATGGATGCTCTTTGCAAAGTCCAAATTGGTCTTTGTGTTTAGGAAAATGTCCACAAGCAGCTTTTTTTTCCCCTTCTTTCCAGTCACGTTCCTTTATATTTGATCACTAAGGAGAGGAAGCTGTCAAGAAAACAAGAGATTTTCCTGCTTCACCTCTCTCTGTCCTTCAACAGCTCCAACATACGTCCACAGAACACCTTACACTAACTCCCCATTCATCCTTTCTTTGTGCCAGCAGTAATTTCAGGAACTTGCTCGTGTCTTAGTACTCTCTAAACCTTTTCCTTACTATGAGCTCTTCACTCACAGCCAGTGCATTTCAAGCTTTCACTTGATGCTTCATATCAGCAGGTTTTGTGCAAGGAAATAAAACAAGACTTACATAGTGGCACAGACAGACCTCCAGACAGAGAGGGAGAAAACAAGAGTATCTAGTCACACTCTTACAACACTGTCAGTTTCCTAACCTTTGGTTTTTCTTCAGGCTTCGGCAATATTGGTTTTCCATCTTTATCCTGGAAGTAAATAAAGTATTACTGATGTTTTTCTATTGTTGTAAGCACCACACTCAGCAAAATAATGCAAAATAAATCACACACACAAGATTGAATCAGTGACAGAGTACCAGGAATTCCCTGAAATGGAGAATCTTTATCTGGTCAGTAAGTAACTGGATAAAAGAACTAAATGTGGTGTCAGCACAATACAAGAGACCAAAAGGTGTTCATTTGTATTGGTATCAATATGTAGTGGGAATTAATTCCACAGTAAACCAGCAGGAATTCATCCACTAGTAAAACAAGCTTTGAGTAAATCTCTGCACTTGAACAAAGAGGGGGTGAAATCACAGGTCTGTAGTCAGGCAGTCTTGAAATCTCTAAAAAGGGGTGTGAAGCTGCTCCTTTCAACACCCAATATTAACATTTAGTTCCAGCAAGACCAGTTTATACAACATCAGTTATATTAAAAACCATCACAGCAACTTCTGAGCTTTATGGAAACCTCAGTTCTGTTGCTGTTTTGCTTAAACCTGAACAGACACCCATCACTTGAAGTGACAATCCAAAAAAAATGAATGTACTTTTCATAACATTTGCCACTAGTGTTTCAAGGTTACACTACAAAGTGATACCAAAAAGCACTTCTGTAAAGGGATGGATTTTACAACACTGAGATTTAGCGTAAGAAATAAGAGACACCACTCTTGGAGAGGGAATGTGTGACCTGGGAAGACCAGATCTCTGCTGAGAATGCCTAAAAGAGCCACCCATGCCCACAAAGGAAGAGGAGGACATCAGAGGTACAGGAAACTTACCAGCTCTGGTGTTAACCTGTATTCTGGAGGTATCGTATCATCACGTTCTCCAGCCTTTCCTTCTTTTTTCTCTTTAGCTTTTGTCTTAAAGAGAAAGAACATTAAAAAAAAAATAAATCACTTAATTAAAATAAAAACTCGAAGTACACTCAACTTCACTATCAAGATTCTTCAGCCTGTGTGCAGGAGAACTAGCACTGGACAAAAGTATTCCATATACCAAGATACTAAAATTCATCAATTTATTCCTATCAAATGTTTGTGGGAAAATCATAATGGTTTAAGATTCAACACCATATGTCAATATGGCTGTATTATTTTAAATCCTAAAAAGCTTCAGACACTATTCAGAGCTCTCTAACCTCATGGCTGGTACTTTCAGAATTTTTGTGTGTACAGCATTCTCAAGTTTGCTTCTTCACTCTGATTACACACACCATAATTATCTTCTTCCACCACTGGTATCAAAACACAGTTTTTAATTCTCTGGAGCTCCTTCATGAAGAAATTTATCTGCCGAGTTACCTGAAGGCCTAGACTGACTGAATCTGCAAGGCAAGAAGCTCTTGTCAAAATTAAGCCCAGCAGCAGAAGATTTTTTACTACTTCCCTGTCATTTGTTTGCTCTGAGCTGCAGGTGAAGACAGGAAAAAAAATCTGCTATTAGTATGGTGAAAGGCAAAACTAAACTAAAAAGTGAAAGTTTAATGTGCAAACACAGGGTTACTGTTTGAAATCTGTGGGAGAAAAGCAGAACTCTTAAAAGATGGTGACAGGCAAGGCTCAAATTAGAAGGAAAAAAATGGGGTTTGATGGAAAAAAGGAGCACATGCACCAAAAGTCAATTAAAAATCAAACAGCAAGTAATGTACAGTGTGAAAGCTGGCTATAAATTATACCCAGTGGTGTGGAAAAAAACCCACAGAGCAACTGTATTTACCACAGGGAAAGGTGCACATGCAGCCAAATGATATGCTTATCATGTACAAAGCATCTTCTACTACCTTCTACTCTACCTGTATCCACTCAGGATTTCTCAATTTTTTTAATCCCTGAAGGCTCACACATTCCTTATGCCTTTGATATGAAAGCTCCTGCCTTGTTATTTTACACATTTGTACAGGATCTAACAGAGAGGACTCAGGATTCCACGGAAGAGACCAAAATCCAGAGTAACAAGTAGTAAGATGTTACCTCTGACACCTCTACAATAGGGGTAGGATCTTCTTCAGGTTCAGGTCCTCCAAGTGTATCAAGAAGAGCATCCATTGCATCTTCTTTAATTTCCTGTATTTAGGAAAATACACAAAGCATTTCATTATTTCCTTAAGCTGACAGCTTTTACCTTTATGTGAAGCAAACAGCCAGCACCAACTGGTCGTTTTGGTTTGGCTTTATCTGATTTCCTTAATATCAAATTAAGTGATACAATTAGCACAATCTAATCAAGACTAACTAAAAAAACCAACCAAACAAACAAAAAACACCACACCAAAAAAGGACTAAAAATCCCCCCAAAAATCCCCCAGTGTCACAGTTTCATGTAACACCATTGTCATGTGGTCTGACATGGCAAACCAAGAAAGTGAAAGGTCACACTTGCTCTACATAGAGGTAAAAAGAAAATTTTGTAAAACATGGGGAAAATTACATAATATCCAAGTTTTAAGCACGTATATATAGCAAAGAAAATTTTTCACTACTTGTTTTTCTACTCTACTGCCTCTAGTCAGACGAGCCACAGTTATTCTGCAGAAGAATCCAGAAGGAAAAATTATCTGACCCACTAAGGCCAAATCTTCAAGACACAGTGGAGTCTGAGCAATGATAATTCCTGCTATTCCTGCAATTTCTATGATAGAAGAGGATTTACAGCTGAAAAATGAGAATGATGAGCATCTTTATGGGATCAAGCACACATAACATGGCCATATGCCTGTAAATTTTAATTAGAAGCTAACTAGTGAAACAACAATAATGTATACCTCATTTGATTTTTTTTTCTTCTCCTTAGGAGGAGCTGAGGTCTTGACTGAACTTGCTGCTTGTGCTTGCACGACTTCTCCTTCCTTACTTGGCTCCTGTGAGAGAGATGAAATTACAGGCAAATTTGTGCAAGTAAAAAGAAGCAGAAAATTTTCAGCATCACTTTAAAATTAAGACAATAATGAAATAATAATAATAATGAAATTATTGTTAAGATAATAATGGCAACGTTTCATCACAATAAAAGCCTGCAATGGGAGGAGAATTTTCAATACCTCTGTCAGACTTGTCTTCTTTCCTTGAGCAGAAGCAGTACTACAGGTGAAGTCAGAAGACAGGGCCTCTGCAAGCTCATCCTCTGTCATTGGTTTCTGAGAAAAAAAATTGCAAACCAAGTTATGACTATTAAAGTTCAAATATCAACCCTGTCAAGCCGAGTTTACAATCTGAGGGGGCCCCACACTTACTCACACAATGACCTCACTGGCACATGCTCCTGACACAACAGAAAAATGAAGGCATTTTCCCTCACTGGTTGATGCGTTTTTCAGATAAGCTTCGTTTTTAACAGGATAAAGTTACAGACAGCAAAATTAAGGGGGCTGGCAGAATTCCCTTTTTTAATTTCAGTGTAGAAATCCAAGTAGTCTTTCCTAGAGACATTACAAAGAGACTCCCACATGCCCATTTTACTATTCCCCCCTTTGATCTTAGTAAGCCAAATACCTCTATAAACATTTATTTGAATTGTTTCAGCTTCAGCACCCCGAAAATTTCTACACCTTTATTAAAAACAGCTGTGCCAAGTTCTATTTCGTTTTATCAGTAGCTATGTTATCTGACAACCCACAGCCCTCTCCCACTTCCTGGGATTTTTGGAAAGCAGGCAACATTTACATTTTCCTAAGAATCCAGGGATAACTGGATGTATTTTCACCTGGGTTACTTTCACCTTCCAGTATAAAAAAAAAAGCCTTACGTCATTTCGTTCATTTGGTTTTGGTGGGACTCCATCTTGGCCATGCCCTTTGCTCTAAAATGAGAATTAGTTTTGTAGTAAATGGGAAGCAAAAACATACAATATGAAAGAAAACATGCATGAAGAATGTATTTTTTAAGTCACTAACCTTCAACAATTTAACATACTCTGGAGGGAGACTACCTTCCCGCTTACCCATTTCTTCCAGGTACCTGGAAGATATATCATCCTCCTGTGAAAAGAATACACACATTAATGTTTGTGTAGTGTTCCTTACTGAAATCAATTTCTGAAAGAAAATGCAGCAGTTGGCTTTGTCAAAGGGGCCAAACCTGGACTATGATTATGTGGTGTCTTTCAGTATCTGGTGTCATGCACGTGCCTCCTGACCAGCTTCAGCAGTGCTCACCACCGAGCACAGCTCTGCATCTCCACTGCCAGATCTCTCTGGATTAGCTTAAGCCATTTCAGTGTCTCAGGCCATAAGATGTACTGCTGCACCTCGGCTGATTTTTATACAGGTATTTGTAAATTCCAAGATTTTTTTTATCACAGCTGAGTACTGTACTGAACCACTGAGCTCCTAATCTTAACCCTTCTCATGTGCCTCTCTCATTCAGATTCAGAAAGGTCTTTCTTCCCCAAATTACTAATGTTTTACTCTTTCTCAAGAAGAAATTAAATCCCCCTAGGTTGTTTGCTCTCTCTTACACCTCCCTCCATCACTGCATTTTGTAAATCCATTGCAGACCATCTTTGGGAGTCAGCTCAAGAAGCAGAAAACTTAAGTTTGTTGACACTTTAGTGTTTTGTATTGCAACAGATCCAACACTGTGCAATTTCTGTACTACTGAAAACAACATTGAAATGTAACGGTGCACATTCTGTTTTAAGACTCAGCAGATCACAGTGACCAGGGCTGGATCAGTGTAGTACCAGGCAGCTGCAGACACAATTTGGAGATGGATCTTCTAAGAAGTAAAACTGGAAAGTGTAGAATACCGTAACTACTGGGCCAGTGTAAACAGGAGTAGTAGGCACATCATCCCCAGGTCCCCCCAGGGTATCTATTAGGCTGTCGAGGGCTGACTCATCCATACCAGGCTGCAAAATAAGCAAACCATTACAGAAGTTACCATGCTGTACACAGGAAAAAAAAAAGAATAATATTCTGAATTATATAAATCTGTAGAAGACTCCTGGAAACCAAACCAAAAGCTTTCTTTCAGTAGGACATGCACTTGACAAATTTTTCAGTGAGAACATTCTTAAACTTGTTCTCCAGTGTGAGTAACAAGATAATCTGTATTTATGTATCAGCTGATACACATACGTATATATGCAAACTTAACTGAAGGCAAGAGAGTAATTAATTTTATGACAGTTGTTGCAAAAGTGATTCTAAAGAAGTCCTGTTTGACAAAACACAACTGACACACTACTAGTTTTTCACTTATTCTTTCAGATGGCTCTTCACCATCATACATAACTACTATGTATAAATACTTCAGCATTTACACATTTGGGGTTTTTTTTCTGAAACTGGAGTGTTTCAGAGAGAGAAGCACCCTCTGAGACATTATTGCAAGGGAAGCATTTGCCTGGGATGTGTTTACCAACCTCAGTACTTGACTTATCAGCTGCAGTAACCACCACACTTGCACCAGCTGTGCCAGCAGCAGCTGCACCAGCCACTGTGGATATCCCCTCAGACTTAGGCTGGAGAAGTAAGAGAAAAATTAAGAGATGCTTTATTGCATGGCCTTATGTTAAAAATGCTAGAGACAAAGCAAAGTACAACAGAGATGCTCTACTCAGGCATCCACATCTACTGTCTTTCTCATCCACACTTGCAGTAACAGTGATTCTGCTGTGCGAAGGAAAGCATGCTATATTAAGTACTCTACCTCTTCCTTTTACTTTGCCAGTAAAATAAATCTGCAGTGCAGAAAGACTACAAGGCCCCCTTCCAAGCCTCTCCTGAAAGCTTTCATTTACTCCTAGCAGCTCTCAGCACATCATTACATCCTGCAGGAAACGGTGCTTGAGCAGGTGGGGTGAAAAAGGCTGCAGGGAGTCAGGTGCAGGAGCAACACCACACAAAATGCAGACTTCTGCATTACTGACACTCTCTTTTTTGTTGTTGTTGTAGTTGCAGTAAAGCTGCAGGAGCCCTTTGTGTCACCCTGGCCATGTCACCCAGACACATGCAGATGAAAACATCCAGACCCTGACTCTACCACAGGCTTTTGCCTCCGGATTTTTCTCCATTAGCCCCTTTGAAACTACCCTTGTGACAACAAATGTGGTATTTCCAGCTCCTAGATTTTAGAGCAACACATGGATGTTTGTTGTTCACACAAAGACAACTTTTGAGCCTTTCTACGCTGTGATTTTTGGGGGCCCAGTCTCACCTGACAAGGTTCAGCTTAAGAATCCACCCTGATGTTGATTTCTAACACCCTTTCAATAGCATTAATAATAAAAATTGGTTGTTGCTTTTGCTATACCTTTGCTGTCTCTGTGGAGGTTGCTTGTGGAGGCTGGTCAGCTTGAGTTGTAGTTACTTTTCCTGCATTATTTGGTTTAGAATCTGTTGCCACAGAAGGTGAGGTTTGGCTTTTTGCCTGTGTAGAGATAAACTATTATAATTAGATATGGAGGGTTGGGTTTGTATTTCTTTTTAGTTACATTTTTTAAATGAAAGACGGAAGAAAAATACCAGAGGATGCCCTCACTAAAAAAGAAAGTAAGAGAGAGAGAAAACAATTATATAACTTACATCACTGGGTTTCTTTTGCTTCTCTTCAGCAGCTGCTTATTTCGAGAGTCTGTTGGCTGTCATAAAATAAAAAAATGGAGATAATTTACCCTTTTCACCACTCGGTGCTGTGGAACATGGCCTGTGCTAGTTCAAATAAGCACAAGATAGATTTAAAGATGGTTATCAGAATACTTCTTTGGCTGTTCTGAATTGAAAGAGCATCCTGACTGTTCCCCCCAAGCACTGCGTTCCCACCCATCAGCTCCCAGCTGTGCACAGGTATGTTACTGATCATACAGCAGTTTCATGTGGCACAGAAACAGCAAAGAGATCTGCCTCTAATTTAGTAAAAGACCAGATTACAAAGCTCTGTAAAGGTGAAAGTTAAGTACTTACCTTGTCTGACTGGGTGTTTTTTTCAGATCCTGCTTGGGTTGTCGGTGCTGACTGAAATACAAACATGTATTCAGACAGAGATTAATATGCTTGGTTATTTCTAGAGGGCTGGCTTATATAAAGCAGAGTGTCAGACAGGTTCACACTTGTGAGCACACACGCTGTGTAACTAATATCCAGGGCTTTCATCTTGCAGTTTACAACTTCCTGCCAGGCCAGGGATATAAGAGCACTCAAGTGTGTACAAACACCCACCCACACACCACTCCTCACAGAGGGGACTGAAATGAGAGGTAAAGAAGACACTGAATATAATGAACAGTTCGAATTACTGACCAAAAAAACCCCCAAACAGCCACTACCAAATTTTGAAATGATCTCAAACATTACTTAATAGATCACATTTCCTGATTTTTTTCCAATAAAATAATTACCAAAATACACACAGTCCTGATGGAAAAAAACATTAATGACTTAGATTCAACAGGACATACACAGGGTGGGATATATGCAATTAGTATCCTTATGCTACACACAACAGAAATTTCCTATTTTTCCTCTCCTCTGTAACCTCCTAATTCTTGTATTTTACAGCAGAGCTGAAAAATTTGGCTTGCACAGTTATTACATGATTGTACTTCCAGGATTTACACCTGAAAATTTTCTGCAGCCATGCCACACAATTAATTCCTGTGATTCACCTCAACTCAAAGTACAGTGAGCAATAAATTACTACTAGCAGAAACATGTAAGAACTAACACTGAAAAATCAAAGAATGGTTATATCTGGTAAGACAGGAAGACAAAAATACCAGCCTACTCACCATACTTTTCCTACTATTAGGTGGTAATTTACATTTTTTGACTGCTTTAATTCTAGGATAACCAGAGGTCCCTAGAAGGGACCATCCAGTCCAACCTTTCACAGCAAATGCACAGCCTAGAGAAGATGGCCCAGGGCGTTTTTCTGCCAAACTTTCATTACCATTTAGACATATCCAGCTTCTGTTTCCTAGGTCACTACATAGAGAAATTTGCTGAATCTGTTTGCCAGTTGTTAGGCAAGTGTTCACACCCACTCACTGAACTACAGACACTTGACTGGGAAATCCTGAACATGCATTAAAGCTCAGATGCTGCAGACCACAGTAAAGAACACACATCCACACACAGCTAAGTCACAAGAGGGAAAAACACTGATGGAGAACAAAAATTTCAATGAAGTGAGGAAAAAAGTTAAAAATAAAGGTTTTTAAAATCAAAATAACCATTTAAGCTCTCAGATTCCCACTCCCCTCCCCAGAGTGCCTACTTTGTATTTTCTCTTGATGCCCAACCTGATTAAAACACTGCACTTCTCAGATTCAGTCATTCTCCCACTTGTCCATCCTCTGACTCAAAGACACACACATCCATTTGTGTATCTGTGCACTAAATAATCCTATAATGAAAGGGTAATCACAATTTTTCACAGTTTTTAAGCTAAATAAGGTCAGATGCATTTCTGTAACATCTCTAGCACAGAATCAACCAGGCATGAGATGTCTGTTAGCAACAAGACTGGAAAAAATGGGACAGAAATGCAAGGATGAGGTTCAAGAAACAGAGTTTGATTTTTCCTGCTGTGGGACTGCTGCCTGCTCAGGACCTTAAGCACCCTGCTGTCAAGGCACAAATTCAGATATTTCTTATGTACTTTTCATAAGACCAGACACACTTTTGGGTTTTTTTGGTAGGACAGTAAAATATATGTACTTGCATTTCTGCCAACACCCAACAGCACATGTACAGGACACTAAATACAAATTCTCAACCCGCCAAACCAGTTATGAGCAACTGCAAGTCTTTTCCTTTCTTTAATACTCTAGGTATTTTTTACTAAATACTTAATGCATCTCTTGTGTAGGGTGTGCATTACTCATTGTTCTTTTATATCCTTTAAAGTGTGCAGAACTGCTCGTGCTACAAATTTCTTTATGACAATGCTGAATATATGGACTCATATGGACAATGCTTTCTTTCAAGGCTTACAGACACAAGAATGGTAAGGCCACATTAAAGCACATGGTCATAAATAGTTGCATGCTCACACACACACAGACACATCTACTGGAATACACTTTTAGCAATGACAAAGTGCAAATCCATTAAAAAAAAATAATCAGCAGGCAAGTCAAACAATTTCAGTAGGAGACTACACATTCAGAGGCAACTGTTCAGTCATCCTGTAAGCAGGGTGATCTGTGAGCAGCCACAGCCTGAAGCCATGGCATCAGCTGACAGTGCACGCTGAATTCCTGTGGAGAAAAAGATGCTCCACCTCCCTTTCAACTGCCTGCTCCCACCAGCACTGTGCCAGGATCTGAGAGGAGGAGATTTAAGCTGACTCAAGAAACTGAAAAACAGCCTGGGAAAGAAAAATGGTAATTTTTCACAAGCTCCTTACTTTACAGTGCAGTTGCACTTTAAACACGTGTGAAAGGCAGAGAGCTGGACAGGATGTGTTTCTGGCAGTGGCAGCACCTGCCTCCTCTAATCCCCCTGCAAAATCCACAGGGTGCCTGGTCCTCCGAAGTCCACACCTAAACCCAGGCTCTGCCTACAGAACAAGAAGTTCCACATTCCTTCCTCTGCCAAAGCAGCTCACAGCTTTCTCAGAGAGACATAATCCTGAGGGTTCATTTGAGACAAAGGACACACAGAGAAAGGAAAGCCAGAGAAAGGTCCAGAGCACATTTAAGAGTAGTGGCACACTAGAGAGACTCCAGGAAAGGCAAATGAGACATAGTTACAGATGGCAATTGGGAAAGAGTTGTCAATTTGCAAGAAATTTAGGACTAGATATAAAAGTGACTCAGCAACCTCACTTCTTTTCAAATAAGTCTACTGTCAAAAATGCATATGACTTGTGTAATCCAGCAGGAGAAAGACATTAATAATGCAACAGGCATTAAAAGAAAACACTAATTATCTTAACACATGCAAATGCAGGACACTGTTTCAAAGGGATTTGTGTTTACCAGTCTTACAGTGCTGAAATATGCCTCTGCTACTCTATTTCTGGCTCATTTACCACGTTCTTCTGAGAGTTATTTTAAATGTCAAGTAGGGAAAGACCATAACTATTTTCAGATAGCTGGCTGGGTTAAACCATATGGAGAGCTGCAGCAGTAATGAACATGATACAAATGAGTTTGCCCACAGACATAACAGGAAGATTAAACCAGAGACGAGCAGAAACCCTCATTTATGAGTAATGATGATCGTGTATGAATGGAAAAGGTTTAAATGTCATCCAGCTCAGTGGTACCAGTCTTAGACGTGTGCATGAAGGAAAAGAGTTTTAAAAGGTTGAGGGGACTGTAATGGCTAAGCTCAAATGCAGAGAGGATGGAGATAAGTGCTCCAGCCTGATGGAGATACATGTCAGAACAACCAGAGACCAAAGTTCCAGCAAAGAAACTTCCCATTTGATTAATGGGAAAAAAAATAATCATCCTAATGAGGGTGACCAAGCATCAGGACTGGCTGTACCCTGTGTAACACACTGGAGGTGTTCCAAAGGTGCCATTTACCTGCAGAGCTGGCTCTGCCTGAGGACCTCCAGGGGCCTCTTCCACCCTCACCACTCCAAGCATCCCTTTATTGGCATTTACACAAGGTGCAGGCAGTCCTGACCTTGACTGGCATGCAAGTCCCTGCTGGTTCTGCTCAGGTATTCAATGTTTTTGTTGGTCTCACTGTTAGGATTGTGGAAAATGAAAGAGGGGGAGAGTCATTAATCATTTGTTTAAACAACACAGGCAACCTCTGTTAGGCAACAGAGGCATCAGGGAGGATTGTCACTCTCTGCTAACAAGTAAAGGACATGACTGATGACACAGCTCTGACACTAAGGAAGTTCTAGTCATAAAACAAGACAGAACAGGCCTAAAGGACAAAGGCAAGGGAGCTGTCAGACAGAGGAAGGAGGGAGATTAATGGGAAGATGCAATTGCACGTACAGAAAAAGCTGAAGCTTGTCCCGAATTTGTTGAATAAGTGAGAAATTATCACCAGGTAAACAACGCTTCAATGACACTGGGGGGAGCTGCATGCATGCCACAGAGTGCGACAGAACTAAAATTAGACACTGTCAGCAACATTTTCTTTTATTGCAGTCACAAAAACTTCTGAAAAGCATGGTTTTGGACACTTTTTGGGGAGGAAACTAAATAACAAATACAGAAAGTAAAGTTACTCAGTATCAAAGTGGTAAAAAGGGAATTCCACGGCTCCATACATTTGTGCTTAACTGCTTGCATGATTTTCTCAGGAATTCTTACCCTGGTTTCAGATGGCTTCATGACTTTTGGTTTTGATGCATCTGCAGAGGGAGACTGCTTTTGAGAGGAAAAAAAAATAAATTAAGTAAGTTTACCTTTGTTATACATTTGTTTTCAGCAAGCATAAACAATCTGAATTCATTAGTTACTCAGCTGTAAATTAGAGTTATCACTTTAGATCTTTTGCCTTATATTTCTGCAATACATACACGTAGAATTTAGACAGTGTGATGACACTCACAGGACTTCTTAAAACATCATTAAACATTATTAAAACGTTATTGTTTTCCTCTGACATGTACTGATAGCAAATTCTGCATGAAGTATCCAGACAGACGCAAATCCTGCTCTCACACTGAAGCACAAACACTTACTGTGCAGGATATGCCCACATTTTTTGTAACAAAAAATGTACTTTTGGATTCACTACTCTGTCATACAAAGCAATTAATACTAAACCAGCAAACTCAAATATGCTGAGATGAAAAGGAATAATTAATGTCTATGTAACACACACACAAGTTTCTACATATCACGTGCCCCTTTTGAAACTCTGCAAAGGACAGTCTTTTTCCTGACTTCAGTCATGTCAGTCCAAGAACAGCACGTTGTACTTTGTTGTGACTCCATCCAACTTCGCGTGAGCATTCCAGCTGTCTCATCAATCCTTTATACAGATGTAATACTACTCCCCTATTCCTGCTTCACACTCCTCTGCTCACAGCAGTGTTTTGCTGTATTTTGTGTACTCAAAGCTGCATTCTGTGATTTGTCATCTCAGTCACAGTAACACATTCGCGGGTCACGTTTAAGCGACATGCTATCAATTTTTCCAGATTTTTAGCTCACGTTTACCATGACACTTGCTACATGAAAACACACATTGTCTGAATGAACTCAGAAGCCACATTACTATTTCGTACCTGAGGTGACTCCTTACTTGAACATGGAAAACTTTTTCATTTCCATAACTTTTCACAGTGCCAGCATTTCTCAGCAGTAAGAGAAAAGCCGTGCAGAGTTTAAGCTGTACCCTGTGATGATGATGACAGCATGTCCTCCCCACCAGAGTGTTCCAGCACAGCACAGTGAGAGGAATGACTACTTTAAATACATACTACAGAGAATTTGCAGTTGTCACACTACAGAAATGTAAGCAGATAATATCTGCTTCCATACACATAGACTACACAATAGATGGCAACTCTTGTATGGGTGAAGACGTACAGAGGAATGTGTGGAGCCTCCTCTACCAGGGCAGAGAACAAAGGTTTTAAATAACTTTTTGATATATTTCCACAACCACCATCAGGTAATCTCTAGGCAACACAGTATTTTTTCTTCATTTAATAGTTTTTCCTCTCCTCTCCCTTCTTCTCCAAGAAATTAATCTGAATTCCTTCTACATGACTAACAAGTCGGCATCCGTTCTACACCTTTGTATTAGTCACCTAGTCCCTGTCTGTTTAACAAAAACATTTGTCTGAGCCCTTCTCCCTTCCTCCCCTTGGAAAACTCCTACCAAGCCACTGTAAAATTCCTTCCCAAGCCCCAGCACAGCAGCACCAATACAACCTGCAGAGACCAGAGAAAGCCCCCCAAAACCTCAGCTGCTTCATTCTGCCCCATCCACCGAGAGGGCAGCGGGCAGCAGAAACAAAGAGGCGAAGAGTGCAAATACTCAGGGAGGAAGAGGAGTGGTTTGAAAGGAGGAAAACAGCTCAGTGCACACACAGCTGCTGGTCAGTGGCTGCAGAGAACACCAAGCCTCATGGGGTTGACTCGGGGACACAAAGCCCCGTCCTGGGACGGCAGAGAGGGGACGTGGGGCGGTGAAAGAGCGCTGTGACTCTCCAGCACATCACCACAGGGCACCTCACTCCGCTTGCCACACTTCCTGCTTGAATTCCACAACACCCAAGGCCTCCACATCTCCCCTCTGTCCCCCAGAAGTGCTGCCACAAGGCAGAAGGGGGGTCCTCGTCCTTCCAGCCCTTTAGCAAGGGGGGGTCTGCAGCCATGTTGACCCTTATGGGATGACCACCACGAGGCTGCTGAGGTCCAGCCACCACCGTGCCCACCCTGCCAGCCTGGCTCTGGGGTTGTCCTGGTCCCCCATCCTGAGGGTCCCACGCCACTGCCAGCTGTGCCCAGCTGTTCTCAGCCCCACAGTTGGGCTGCAGAAGGTCTGAAGGAACACGCAGGCGTCTGTGTGTGTGTGTGTGTGTGTGTGTGAGGCATGGAGGTAAACACTACAAGAGCTGCCTGGCAACCAGCACAGCAAGAGTGTGACGCAGAGCTGCCATGCAGCTCTGGCCCGGGCAGGCACACCCTGCTGATACCCAGGGAGGGGAATCCCACCATGGCACGGGCCAAACACCCCTCACCGAATGGTTGGGATGCCAAACAGCCAGGGATGAGCTGGACCATGAGGCTGGGGCTGGGCCAGGAGGCGATGCTCAGGGAGACTGGGGTGTCCTCGGAGCTGTCAGAGCTCCCTGGAGGGCACAGCCAACAGCAGAGGGAAAAACACGCATGACCAGTGCTGATTCCCCTTCTCCTGCCTGGAAAGAAAGAGACATGGGTGCTGGAGGGTGCTGTGCCAGCCCTGGCCATGACTTGTGGAGGGGGTCCCAGCCTGGGGGACGGATGCCACACAGTTCTCCTGAGAGCTGGGAGTGGAGGCAAATCCACAGCAAAACACCCAGGACCACAGGTAGCCCACCAGCAGGGAGCACATGGAGATGCTCCCTGTGTAAGACTCCCTCCCACAGCCACCACAGAGACAAAGAAGAGGTTACAGGGTAACACCAATTAAAGGAAGACTGATGCCCTGCTAATTACCCCACCCTGGTGACAGGCAGTGTGACAGCTGTGGGGTGACACTCTCTCCAGCCCACCCATTCCACAGGCAGGACGGGCACAGGAGCTGAGCAAAGGTGCTCTTGAGTTACAGGATGGCTTTCCAAAAAGGGTTGATGAAGAGACCTGGGATCTAATTCAATGCAAGAAGAAATGCCCTTGAAAACCCTTAACAATTATCAGGGCAGTCCTCATGCTACTGTTGAGAGAGAACAGCCACAGAAGCCAAAGAGTGGGCTAGTAAAGCAAAATAAAAAAACCCACCAAAACCTGGTTATCTAGTTTCACTGTGTGTACTGCAGAATATGTTGGTAAAAGGGAAAGCACAGCAGCAGAAGAAGAAAGAAACAAATAAATACCAAAAGAAAACAATTTTAACTGTTCAGAGAATTGGATGTGGATGCCCTTTGGAAAAAGAAAACAGCAGGTGAAGAAATCCATGAGAGCTCTTGGTTACACAGACAGCTAAAAATGATTGAAATCGCCCATATGCAACATAGTGAGAGCTGCTGTCAACCAGAATTACACATTCTGGAAATTCAGGGAGAAGTTCCAGACTGAGGAGGGTCACTGCCCACCCTCAGAAAGGAGCAGGATGCACCAGGTGGAGGCCTTCAAAAGCAGAAGAGATGCTGAGAACATTTATCAAGCAACCCATACAGAAACATTTAGACGATAACAAGAGAATAAATAATAATCAACAGACTGGTCAAGAATAAAGCAAATAACCTCCAGAGGAGGACATGCCATCACTGGAACTTTTCAAAGCACCTGAGGTGACATTTTCTCAATGAAGCAGGGAAGTTTGTTAGCTTCCAGCCTGAACAGATCAGAGTTCCTGAAGACAACCAGATGCTAATAGTAACAAAAAAACCCCAAACTGGCACCAATACTGACAAAAATATGTAAAGGCTATAATGCCACAGGCTGAGATGCTCTTGCCAAAAACAAACAAGGCAGAGTAATCTCGGGGGAAATAATCTGTTACTGTGACAACATAAATAAAAATGTAAAATATAACTTTCAGCCTCTTTGGCTTGAGCTTCTCTAGGTCAAGTGCTAGGGCAATTCTGGCCATCACATTGCCAGACAGAGGAATAAAGAGATCTGGGACAGACTTAGGGGGAGAGGAAATGAAAAAGTATGTATGAGGGACAACTTAATGACAGGAAAAACAAGCTGACACCTGATACTTTGTACACTGCTCAGGGAGCCAAGAAAATGGGAAACAAGAAAGAAACTGATTTACTCTGTAACAATCTCTCGAGTCAGAGCTCAAAGTTATTTCTTCTGGAGAGAAGGAAGAAATCCTTCCGTGGCAAAGGCTGCTTCAATGAACGAGGAGCCTCCAGCCCTGGCAGCTCTTGGAGAGGGGAGGGGGTTATATAAATATTTTCTGAGTGATCTTCCTGAACTCAGTTTGGAACAGAGGACTGAAGAGCCACCCAAACACTCTTTTGGGCTTAACATCTTTACATATGAACGAGCTGGGACTCAGGCTCAGAGCTGACATCAATTCTGTGATTCCAACATTTCTAATTTACAGGGATACCTCACTAGAGCTGTGTAATGCAAGGGAAAACCTAATCTACCTGATGGGAAATGGCTGCTTCTTTACATGGATGGTTCTGGTATTAAGCTTTAATTAACAGTGCTCCTAAGATGTGGGCAGCAAAAGCTCTTTTAGAGAATTACTGTGAAAAATAATGGGCTATTTCACTGAAGTGTAAAATACCACTTGAGCTGCTACAGGTTAAATCTCCCACTTGCTCTGACAGCATGTGCTGAGGGCTATGCAGTTCTGTGGTCTGTGGCATAAACACAGTTCCATTAATTTTCCATTAAGCCCACAAGGAGTTGTGAGACACAGTATCCATGTGCGTGCACATGTACAAATAAATACATAAATATAAATATATAAGCATATATATTTGAGGCTACAGAACAGCTAAGACATGCAGTGTTTTAAAACTGGAAAAAATTCAGCAGTGATATCAACTCTTCATCTAAATTTAATTGTAGCAGTATCTATAATAACTGAGTTAAAAATCACAAACTTGAGTGCTTCTGTGTCACCTTCCATCTCATATGGAAACAATTTTGGAAATATCCCATTACTTTTGTAATTATTCTTCTTATACGTAGTTCTGCTATTAAGTTGTTAAGAAAAACAACACCTTTTTGTGAGAAAGGCAAAAATCCCCACACAGCCAAGGAATCAATATTTTTTTTCAAGACCTTAAGCTCTCAGTTGATTTTGTGGAAATTTAACATTAAGAACTTAATGAAATGGAGCAACAGGATACAGGTTTCCAGTTAGCACCTGCGTATTACTCAGACAACTGGTGTATTTACAGGAAACATTGCTACCACATACGCCATTACGTTGTCCTGTTGTGATGAGTTTTTTTGCAGAAGTGGTTGGAATGACTGCTAAACAATTTATGCTGCAATTTCTAATGACTGACTTTGCCACGTGTGCCCTCTCTTTCATTTCAAAAGCCCATTGTCACTATTGAAACTCACCAACACTGTGTGTTATAAACAAAGCCTCCTGCCCCTCCCAGCAGCCACTGAGGAGGGAATGGGGGAAAAAAAATCCTTAGAGGACAGTGGGTAGTTACTTCTTCTGTAGCTGTATTCTACCTCTATCTAAAATTCTGTCCTAGAGTTGTTATTACTTTATGCAGTTTTTTTAAACTCATGCTGTTGTAGTTCAACTCACTGATATACCTGGTTTAAACACCTGTCTTTAAAAAAAAAACAATAAGAAACCCTCTCTCTAGAGATGCTTCCTGTGCATTTAACATTAATAAACTCAGTTGATATGAATATAACTGAAAAATATGTAACATATATTACTACAGATTATAGTCTATATTAATTTTATATGTAATACATCTTATTTATGTATAATTACAGCTTAAATATCTATGATAAAGACAACAAGAAAAGTTACATTAGAGAAGACCTGACTCCCCTTTATAGCTAAGAAACTTACGATTTTGCTCTGTTCCAATATGCACTCACAGCTCAGTGCAAATGTGAAGAACAAGCTGAAGTAGATCTGAAGCACACGCATCTGCAGAGGACAGACAAACCTCAAAGGGCAAGTTCACAACAAAATTAAACTGTGCTGGGACTCGGGGAGCACCGTCTGTGTGTGAGATGTGTGAGGGGGGCACCATGCATGCAAAAACCACCAGGAGAGACTTGGGATGCTCCTGCCTGAGGTGCCATCCTAGGAGCCCTCCAGAAGCAGATATGCTGGCTAACAACCTCCAAACTCTCCTCCTAAATGACAATAAAACCACTAACACACAGTAGGATTATGTCAGTGCTTCTTTGACTGATCAGAAAGTCGACTGCAGTGAATCAGAGACCAGACCCAAAAACTGCTGATAACACAGGACCACATCTCTGCAAAACTCCATTCAGAAGATGACCTGGGGTTGCTACTGTGGAAAAGATCAACCCTGAAACTTCATTATTTTGCAATTTTCTCACCACAAAGAACAAGTATTTGCAACAATTATTAATCTGTACCCAGGAGCAAGATCAACCATCATACAGAGATGCTAAAAGACACATAGGAAATAAAGCCATTTTCTCATTAAACAAAAACATGGCAGATTTTTTTAGAGAGAGTGGTTGGAACCAGGAAATTGAAAAGCTGATTAGCTTGTAAAGCTATTTAGAGTCTCAAGTGCTGCTAAATTTATTGATCATCATGGAACACTGAGCCAGACAACTTCCACAACACAGACTCACTCCTACTGGTTTCTTCTATTTTGAGTACCAGAGGAAAGATTCTGCTATTTTTTATGCTATTCCAGTATTCTAGTTTTGAATACTAGAATAGAATTTATGCACAGGGAAGAAACTTGACAGTATTTCATCATTGAATTTCATGTATCAGCTAAAGCTGGTTAACCATACCACTCAATTTCAATGTAACAGGTTTTTTAAGTGGTGTTTTTCGAGACAATCTATTTGAATTTGTTGACACTATATCAAATGTTATCAAGCAAGTCAGTGAATAAAATCAGTATTATATTTACCACAGTGTAGAACAAGCCTTCACAGCACCTGGAAACTAAATTATGTGCCAGACCACTTCTAAGTTAGATGTCTGTTTTAAGATGTCTAGATTTCAGCAACCTAATTCAAGTCCAAAGCTGAATAATGGCATGTTTGTTTCTGTTTATTTTAGTAACTATTAAGACTGTGAAACAGCTTCATGCTTGAACAAAACAAACAACTGAGGACAGTGAATGACAATTCACTCTAAATAATTTCTGCACCATCTGACTTTTTCTTAAACTTCCAACACTTGTGTTTATGCTTGCTTATATGCAGGAAGCTAGGGGTGTGCAGGAAAAACTCGGAATTATCCCACAGGTGATGGTAAGAAGCACTGTGCATTGTGTTTGTGGTTGTTTGGAAGCAGAGGAAAAGAGTTTGCTAGCTGGTCACAGATCATGCACAGTACCTAAACATGAAGAACCCTCACATACTCACATTTCAACCTGTGGCCACAAGTAATTACTTAGAGTCCACTGTGCAGCATGGCTTCTCCTTTAAAGGCTTTACTATACAGAAAGGCAACTTCTATATAATGCCCTTTCATGATGACTGAAAGTGATCTGGGAAGAAAGTCACTGTATGCCAAGCAGGGTAACAGACTTCATCTGCTGCCTCCACATCTGTGTGTCTGCAGACCATGCCAGTATCACAGGCTGTACACTCCTTGTTTCTTACAAATTACATCCATAATTTGCTTTAAACAGACCACTCTTACTTCTCCTCAAAACACGCTCCTCAATTACCTCCGCCTGGAAACTTCCTGTTCCCGTGGCAATAAATCCAACAAGCTGGCGCACACTGAAATTTCATTTTCATTCAGTCATGTTCAAATATTAGAAGCAGTGCCCCCGTCCTGCCATGGCTCTTCTCAGGTTCCCAGCGTTACAGTAATGTATGAGCTGGTCGCTGCAGGCAAGCTCACACTTTTTTTTTTGCAGGCGGCCCAAAACCCCTCCTTTCAGTTCCAGCTCCTGGGGACAGTCAGCATCCAGCTACAGCCAAGCTGCTTCCACTGGCGTGTGCTGCTTCACACGCCAGAATGTTCCACACCTATCTGCAGCAGCAAAGTGCAGGCTGGTGAGCAAACACCAGGAAAGCAGGAGATTAGGTACCAGCCACATGCCACACAGCACTGCTGAGCTCAGCTTGGGATTTGTGTCACTTGGTCTGCAGGGTCACACAAAGCCCTGCCCAGCAGTGCTGGGAACTGCAAAAAATAGGGACAGGGAATTTACAGACAGAGCCAGTGTTCTCTAAAGGGGGCGGGGGGGTTTAAAATGACAGAAATGGAAAAGATGACTTCATCTTATGACTGAAGATCTCCGAGGTTATGGGCTCGACTACTTCTATTACAACAATGAATTAGAAATGGTATATTTCACCCCCAGGATGCAGGAACAAAATGCTACTCATGAACTGATACAAACATAATAGTGGTGGTACTGCCTACCAAAATGAACGGGAAACAATAAAGCAGAATAAACAAAACCCACCAAGCCAGGGAACCCTGATAGAACTCTGCTGTGAAAATATCATCCAGGGATGACACTGCATAGCCTGGCAGGGGAGAGGGAGTGGTAGGATTTTTTTTTTCAAGCATTTTAGAAAAATTCAACAGTGTTTTATAACTCCTACTTAAAAAGAGGTGGATTGGGGCACTTCGTGCTTCAGCACTGGCTTTAACTCAAATTAGCTTCAGGAGGGCCCCTCTGCATGCTCTGGAGGAATAAGTGCATTATTTTTCAATTAAAAAAATACAAGATCTCCATCTTCACGAGCCCTCGTCCTGCCTCACAGACACTTCCCTCCTGGGGATCAAGAATGTGAATTTTCTAGTTGGTTCAAGCACTCCTACTAAGCATGGCATAAAGGCAGGCACAGACCTGACTTCTTCCAGATCCAGAAGGGTTTCTGAGCCTTAAGGAGTTCTCAATGAGCACCCCAGGCTACCAAACCTCCCTGTCTCCCTGCCAGCCTCTTTCTTTGGCAGGAGAAATTCAAGTGTTGGTGAGTGCAGATTTTATACTCTCAGGAAAAGAAAAAAGGGGAAAAGAAGGGCTGAAATGGCAAGAACAACTCACTGAAAAAGCAGTTCCTTTGCTCTCAGAGCGTTCTCCTCTACCCCCACTCCCCCATCCTCCAAGAGCCACCACCTTTAGGGCTGTACAGCTGATTTCACACTGTGGGTGCCTGCCCAAGGTGCAGAGCTCTAGAACTGAAAGACTGGCCATGGAGGAGTTTCTGCAACTCCGAGATCAGAAGCAGAATTTTCTGCCAAGGTCTAACGTGCCCAATGTATCTCACCACTCAATGGAAAAAAAAAAAACAAACAAAAAAACCCCTCCACAAACAAAACCCCAAACCAAAAAAAGCACAATTTTATACAGAAAGGTGACAGTAAGTTAGTCTAGAAAGCAGAATGCCTAATGTAGAAGAAGTTATTAATATGTGTTTAATATGGATCTAAAAAGACCCTAACACTGAGGAAGCTAGTTGTCAAAAAAAAATAAGTGACAGAATAAAAACTCAGCAGAGGTGTCTGCAACCTTCAAGAACTCTGGGCTACTTAATGCATTATTTTCACTTTCTCCAAAGAAAAGAAGACTATGTATACTACCAACAACATCTACCTGCCTAATTCCTACTACTGCAGAAAAAATAGGATTTATTGAAAAGTGTTATTTTTTCCGTATGTTTGTTGTACCAGATGTGTTAGGATCTTTTAGGTTGTAT
>VXBX01001600.1:15752-47961 GCA_013400415.1 Scytalopus superciliaris
AAAAAAGGTGTATCTTACCTTAACAAGATGTACAAGATACTTAGAAAGTTTTCAAAGGAAAATATCCTTGGAATTATAAACTGGGACTAGAGCTATTCCAGCATATCTCAGCATGGCTCATCTCACCAATGCAGGCCAATATTTCCCTCATAAGCCAAGACAAATGTCTTCCACAAGGAACCACTGTCCCTCTTTGCTTTCTTTGTTTCCACTATTTTAGGAAGAATTATGTTGCTAGTGTAAAGATACATATTTACAACATTACTTTAGAGTTTAGAACAGCAAGGCTTTCATTTTATGAAATGGTCAGGAAGATATCTGGACTGGGAAAGAGTCTGCAACTTTGGAGTTCTGTGTTGTCACTTAAAACTAAGACATAAACTTAACCCTCCATTGTTGACAGGGTGGGATTACATTTATTTTATGAAACTGATGAAGAAGCTACAAGCTGTTTTCCTTTTGCCAGATCCCTGTTACACAATGTATCCTTCTTTTTGTTTTACAAAGCATAAAACAAAATGTCATTGCATACTTCTAGAGTACACAGATTTAATATGTAAACCGATATGGATCCAGAATGAAAACAGCAGCTCCAAGATCAACAATGGTCCTCCACTTGAGTAATTTACACTAAATCCAGACTGCACAAAAGTCAGTGGCAAAAGTCCAAGTGACACTGGGGTATGAAATCCACCATTCACACCTTATTGAAGCTGCCATGCACTTAGGTAGCAGAGACCTATTAAAAAGGATCTCGGGTTTCTGTCCTGATGCATTTAGTTTAACTGTATGTATGAAACGGACAAAGATTCACTTGCTCCAGAAATTTTCCAAAAGGAAGATTTTCATTTCTTCAACTCATTTTCAGAAAAAAGTTCACAGAGAACAGATGAGATGGGACCTCTGAAGAACAAATGGTCCCAACCCTACTCAAGTAGGGTGAGCTAAGGCAGGGTACCCAGGACTGGGTCCAGTTAAGCTTTCAATGTCTCCAAGCATGGAGACTGCACAAGCTTCCCCAGGCAATCTGTTCCAGTGTTCAACCAGTCTTAGGTGAAAAATGGTTGGGTTTTTTTATTTCACTTGAGTTTAAATAGAATTTCTTATTTTTAAATTTGTGCCCACAGCCTCTTGTTCTGTCACTGAGTAGCACTGACAAGAGCGTGCCCCTTTCTTCTTTACTACGCCATTAGATATTTGTAGCCATTGATTAGGTACCCCCCTGGGGACCCCCCTGCCACTTCTCCAGGCTGAACAACCTCTACCACCCTTCCTAAGAAAGATGCTCCTTAATCATCTCTGTGGTGCTTTGCTGAACTCAGCCCACTATACTCATGTCCGTTTTATACTGGGGAGCCCACAACAAGCTCTGAATAATTTTATATTCTCTATCACACACACACCAAAAAAAAGGAAATTCAGATATGCAAATACCTGTAAGGAAACTAACCAACCATTTAATTATTATTCTTGTGTGCTTAATACAGGCTTTCTAACAGAAACTATACTATGTAACAGAGAAATTGCATGAATGCAAAGAGATTCCTTGCCTATGATAAAATATTTACTTGCCTCTGCCAACACAACCATTACTATATTTATCCTTCCAGCATCCCTTTGAGGTAAGGAATACTAATATACAAATTTTACAGATGGAAAACAGAAGGACATGGTGACCTACCTAATATCACACAGGAACTATGTGGAAGACAAGGAATGTCTGATCATGCGGCTAAATGTTTTACAGCAGATGTGTGACATATAAAGTAAAAGACTTAAACTATTAATGGAGAAAAGTTAGAATGCTGCAGGATCTTAGGAAAGGATTTCTTAGGGTGCATGTTCTGGTTTCCCAGCATTTCACATAGATTCCATGAAAACATACAGAACTTTTCCCCTCCCTGTATTTTCTTTAAGACCCGGGCTGATGTTGAAGTGGAAAAAATAAATTTAAAATTTGTTCAAGAACTATTGTTTCCTCTGTGTTGTCAGTTATTTTAGGTACTTTCCTGTTGGTCTCCAACCTGTTATATCTCAGACAAAAAAAGCCCTCGGCTTTTATTTTGCCATGTTAGAACATCTAAAATCCCCTTGCTTCTTCTCATAAAACAGGTTTTTCCCTTGCCTTAATAATCCTTACGACCCTTCTCTACATCTGTTCCAGTTTTCCTGAACATTCCTGTCCATGGGTGACCAACACTACACAGTATTTCTGAGGTTGTACCGCAGCCTCTATAATAGCTCGAGCATTTCCTCTCCAAATACCACTCCTAGTGCATCTTAAGTTTGCATTGCCTTTTTAACTGCAGCATCATTTCGTAAAACAATTCTCTTTATAACTCACGATATACAGCAATAGAAGTATGGAATCACTATAATTGAAATATGGTTGGGTTTTAAGGAATTTCTTTGAAGGAGAGAGCAGTAGACACATTTCATAGATTATCCCAGAAGTCTTTTTAACTGAGAAGCATATGGAGATGTGAGAGAAAAGGAGAGATGGAAAGGGAGAATTGGTGGGTGTTGCATACAAATGGAGCAGGAAGATGAGAGCATAGGAGTAGTGATTTCTTATGTGCAACAGCAGCAGGATATAGACTCTCTTTCCTGTTTGGAAGTTCTCTGGACAGCTCTATATAGACAGAGACTTGCCTGACTCTCCTAATTCCTAAATGAAACGAGCCAGTTTGGAGAGTGCTTTGTTAGAGAGCCTACTCTGAGAAAATGGTAGACACTGATAAAACTAAAACCTCAAGTCTATCTGTTTGAATAAGAATTATGTAGCAACAAGGGTCTGAAGGAACCAGTTTCTTCTTCCTTTGCATTCAGTACTCAGAAAGAACTATACAGTTTGTAAGATGAGGCCTTCATATTGTCACCGGAACTATATTATTGGGAAATAAACAGAAAAAAATATCATACAATTTTGTTACTTTATCAGAAGAATTAAGAAAGTACCCTCTAATGTAATTTACTTAATGTAAAAAGGAGTCTTTCATACAGCTGCCACAGTCACAGAACTTATAAAATGTAGCATTGGAATTCTTTGGGAAATTCAGGATTGTCTTCCCTTTTCTGTTCTCTAAATAAACACAAAGAATTTCCTATGTCAAAGAAAAAGAGATCAACTTCATACAACTATGCACTTTTCTCTGAATATGAAATCAAGGTATCAACTTCAACAGTATTAAAATACAAGCATATTTTATATTGTATGTATATTAAATATACATCAGTAAATACAAAATTATGTATTCAATTATCTTGAAACAAAATTAGAAAGCTGACTGTTCATTCTGACTTTTTTTATGTAAAGATTTCAGCACCATTAGCATGTTTCTATGAAATATCTTTCAGCTTAACTTGTTAGTTTTCACATAAAAAAAATGTTGTATTGAATTTTTTTAAAAAAACCCTAATGAATGTCAACTGGGTTTTTCACAGGGAAAACCTTGAAATCCTTAGTCAGTCAAAACCCTCATTGATTGCATCCTCTGAAGTTAAAAATTATTCATTCATTGCTACTATACGCCCAGAAAGGCAGAGAATGTTGAAACATGAACAAATATGTACTGATTAATCACACATCTTTTTATGCAGCATGTCTTTTTCTGACACAGACAACTTTCTGAAGAGTTACCACTGAAAGAATGGTACAAGTAAGTCATCTTGCTACCCTAAGCAAGAACTTCAATCATCTCACTACACAGAGCTTCCAGGTTAAAGAGAAACAAGGCCATGTAAATGTAAGTGATTCTTAATGAGTTCTTTACCAATAGCTTTATTAAGGTGCAAATAACCATAAAATGACTCACTCTGTTGATTTTGAATCCAGCATGAGACTTATTTCCAAACCCTGAAGAACAATGGTGGGATGAGAGAACATCTTCAGCCAGGGCAGTAATTATTATCAGAGTTAGTTGCCTTCAAGAGTCTTCGTCCAGTAATTAGGAAGCATGTAGGAAGAATTGCATGTGACCTGGGAATGCCGCGTGCCACTGCCTGAACCACAACAGGAAGGAGCACACCCACACCAGCCTTCCTTCTGCCCGTAAAACTCCCACTGTATTTCACTTGAACAATGGGAGTGCAATTCTCCCAGTGCCAGTGGATCATACTCCAGTAAACCTGCAGTCAGCAGATTGTTCCCGTGGGTCAGGTAAGTGGCTGTCTGTCTAGTCTCTAAGTGGGGCTACCGCTGGCTGTTGCAGAGGTGAAGAAGCCCTTGCATTATGGAGCAGTGGAAAGACTTGCATACAAGGAACATCTTTTTACACACCTCACCCCCTTTGCTACACAGAGTCTTATTTGACTTCTAAAACTCCAGGTATGATTTTATAAACTTATTTCTTTTTACATGTACTTATTTCTGCCTGGATGTTTATTTCATAATTTTCTGTGACATCTGTCCTCCTTTAAGAAACCCTAAACCAAAATCATGGACACTTTTTCCACCAAATAAAAATCCACAAGTGTAATGCAGCATTGGTTGGGTGTTGATAACAACACCTTGTCTTTTAAATAAATATACACACAACCACACTTTTATTTCCACAGAACCTGTGTACGGTCACTATTTCTTGGCTCTGTTTACTGACTTCATGTCTACTTCTGTTTCCATTCTAAGTCTCTTGCTTTATGAAAAATCTTGTGATGAATTTTATAGGCTATGTGATTTCTGAGAAATTCCTAAAAACACAAATCAATTTACTTCTCCTTCACTTCTGATTTCACACAGCATCACCTAAACTTCCTAACATCATTTTGTCCTTTGATTCTTTCTCCATTTAAAGAGAAATTCACTGAAATAATGAAAAAAAAAATCTATATTGCTAATGGGCCTACTTACATTTGTGATCTCTTCTTTGCAATACATGCATAATATATATGATAATACCAAACCTTGCTACATATACTGCTGCTTTTTCTCTCCCCATTCCCCCAAAATGCATTCTAATTACTACAGCAAAATTGAATTTGCCTGTGCATACATTAAGGTTAACCATGCAGTCAGTACGGAATGAAGCACTGAGAATCAGCTGTGTAACCAAGAAGGAAATACATATTTAAAATCATGAGCAGTATTTTAATTATTTTGTCTGAGAAATAACTTAGTTAATTTAATAACTCTGAAAGATACTAAGCTGCTTTCCATGCTTAATTAGGAGCTCATATTCACTGAAAAACTCCTGAAACACCATAATCAATGGCAGTAAAGTATCTACTAAAACTGGTTTCTAGGGTGTCACAGCACCTCTGAGAGAAAAGTGTTTTGACTTGAAAACTTCATGGAATTCTTGTATTACAACTTTGCTAATAGGTAAATTGTCTAAATCACCACAAAAAAACTTGGGAACAATTTATAGTGGATTATAAAAATTGATGAATGTGGCAGAAACACCACTTAGATGGAAAAAATAGAGGCATTAAATGTGAAAAAAGAATCTTTAAATTAAGAAAATCCTGAAACTGGAAAGTAAATGCATCAATTTTGACTGAATTGCTCAAATATTTCTTATCCACATAACTAGTTTTGGGTTTAACTATTGAAAGCTTGCTGCAAAAAGGACACAGCAAAGAACTTTCTTGTCAATGCATGAACAATCAATGGTAGAAAGAGTAAGCATCAAAAAAAAACAAAAACAAAACAAAAAAAAAACAAAACAAAACAAACAAACAAAACAAAAAAACTAACAAAAACCACCCAAATAAAAAACAGGACCTCCAAACCCAGTTGCAGTTGGCTAACAGGCAAAATAAATGAAAAGTCAGAGTAAACATAGGGAAGGGACTGTTTGTAAAATTGCTATAGAAACATGGAAAGGTTTGGGTTGGAAGGGACCTTAAAGACCATCTAGTTCTGATTCGGTCTGCCAGGAGCAAGGACACTTTCCACGAGACCAGGTTACTCCAAGCCCCATCCAGCCTGGCCTTGAACACTTTCAGGGATGAGGCATCTACAGCCTACCTGGGCAGACTGTTCCAGAGCCTCACCACCCTCACAGAGAAGAATTTCTTTCTAACATCTAATCTAGGCCAGCTCTCTGTCAGTTTAAAGCCACTCCCCTTTGTCCTGTCACTCCATGCTTTTGTGAAAAGTCCCTCTCCAGGTCTCTTTTAGCCACTTTAATTAAAGTTACTGTAGGGTATCCCAAGAGCCTTCTCTTCTCTAGGTGGAACAACCCCAGCTTTTTCAGCCTGTCTCCATAGCAGAGGTTCTCCAGCCCTCTGATCATCTTTGAGGCCTCCTCTGGACTGATTCCAGCAAGGCCATGCTTTTCTTATGCTGGGAGCCCCAGAGCTGGATGCTTTCTTGTGCTGGGGTCTCACAAGGTCACAGTAGAGCAGCAGAATCCCCTCCCTCAACCTGCTGGTCACACTGCTGGGGATGCAGCCCAGGATACAGATGAGCTTTCTGGGCTGCCACTGAATGTTGTCAGGTCATGTTGAGCTTCTCGTCAATCAAGTAGCTAAGATTGTTATCAGTATTTCCCTTACAGTCCTCCATTTTTGAAGAATTCATATTACTTGACTGTTAAAATATGTTTCTGGGCAGAAACAAGGGCTCACTGTGTACGGGCAAATTTTTAAATTAAAAACGGCCTCCAAAATTGCTCCAGCAATTTTCTGCACACAATTGTTTCCATGTGAAAAGATCCCCACCTAATCATGAAAACAGCACATTAGAAAAAATAAATAAATAAAAGAATTTACCAACTCAGCATTCAATCTTAAGTAGTACTATGACCCCCAGTTACCACTGTTGTGGATACACACACTAATACCCAGAGTCCAAATAACAATGCCAGAAATAAGAGTTGCTAGATTTGCCCTTGCATTTGCATATAAACACACAAAAAGTTTGACAGTGCAGTTTCTGAAGTAAATTTGAATTCAACCAAAGGATTATTTAACAAAACCTCAAACCAGCAACCATTTTCTTTCCTAACACACAGCTGTGTCCCTTGGCAAATATGCTAAAAGAAGCAGCAAAACAATGAGACTTAGATTTTTAATGTATTTTTCAAATATTAATTTTTATTCCCTAAAGAGAATAATGTGATCTAAATCTTATCAGCTGACACTATCTTTAAATTCATTGTTTTGCCCTTACATTTCCAGCTATTATACTTTTTTAACCAGTTAGGATTTTTGGAAGATAGCATCAATGTTACAAACCATTTTGTGTGTATTAATAAAGACAATATAATTGCCCTAAATGTCAACACTTCTAAGCAAGATAAACACCTCTCTTAATCCAAAATGTCAAAGCAATCATCTCTATTTTGTTAAACCAAAAAGTCTTTTCAAAAAAACAGCATGATGTTAGGAATCTATGTCAATAAATTACAAAGCAAAGCAGAGTGAAGTTGCTAAACTATTTCTAGCTTCAATGGAGAACACACATACACTGAGCAGCAAGCATTTTTTATTCCCTCAAATCCTCAGTCGCTGTGCAACACGGGTAAATAGATGAATTGGAAGTGCCACATCAGTTACTGATCTTGCTCAGCAATATGTCTCTAACAGTGACAGAAAAAGACTCTCAGGAATAAAATGCAGGAAATCTTGATATAGGAAATTATACCTTCCTCCAGAAGGAGTTCCCTACAACTACATATACATGCATGTGTGTATACACCATTTTAAAAAATTATTAATTTATTAGCTGTTTTATTTTTAGTATGTGCATTCATTTAAAATACTCATATGAAGGCAGTTTCTGCAGCACCATCCCCCCAGACTTTGGACGAAAGAACACAATTTTTCATTTTTCAGAGTTTGGACACCAGTTAAGCTACTCTGCATGCACATGGCTTGAGTGCAATCTGCAGATGCAGAACCTTTGCACTCTCAATAAAGAATTGGGTTTAAAGAGATGGAGGCCTCCTGTATTATTACCCACCATGTGGTACACGAAACAACTCTCAGTCAGGCCTGAAGGCTCCTAGCACCAAGGGCTGGAGGCACAGATGTAAAGACAATGCCGGCCAAAGACTGATTATGATGCAAAGCTATTTGCTATTTGGAATTGAAATAGAGCTCATCATGACAAGCCTGGAAGCAATATTCGTTCAGTGATGCCTGAGCCATTTATAAAGTCTAAAATTCACATTTTTGGAGGTGTTTTCTTCCATTGCTTTAAACTGTGTGTAACTAGTCCTCATTTCTCACAACAGCTGAGCTGATTACATCACTGCAGTCATCACTCATTTCTATATGCACATATTTTCTAATACAGCAATTTATATTGTATTACTAAACATCAGTATTACAAATATAGAGAATCAGTGGCATATGTTAAAAAAACCAAACCAAAAGCCTTCCCCCCACCAAATAGTTTAGGAACACTGTCTAGTATTCCAGACCAAAAAATGAAACTTGTAGCCACCACAACTTTTTCTCTCTCACAAATTGTTATTATACGATCAGTATTATTTTTGACAGGTTTTGCCTTTTCAGTATATTTAAGTTCACAAACTTGAGGACAAAGCTCCTTCCCAAGGGACTTTTACCCCAAACCTTGTAGTTCTAGTACTAAATCTTTAAAACATGGGATAATACACAATATATACTGCAACACTAGAGTTCTTCTGAACTCCATCACCAGACCCTTTTTTAAAATGAAAATCCCTCCTTGCTGTTTCAGAGCAAGGTAGAAACCAAAATGGAAAAGAAAAATGCAGTCTCTTTGTCTTACATTACACTAGTGCTATGTAAAGAGACAAAATAAATATTGTGAAAAGGAAGTAATACCTCTTTATCACTCACCAGTTCATTGAAAAGACAACTTCAATTCACAATTTTTCCATACCTGGGGTACTGTAAGCCGCTCAAAAATGGGAAAGAAGCCTAAATTTGTCTGCAATGGTTTACTTCTCCTAGGACAAGACCTTTTAGCTATTTTAAAGGAGCAAAACAGCTAATTGTTCAACACAGTTACAAGATTAGCAAGAAGTTGCAGTTGTGAAGAGGACATCACATCTGCCAGGCATAACCTGAAGCCTTGAGCCTAACAGAAGCAAGCAACTGCTTTGAAAAGGAGTCTAATAGCCAGCTATGCTTGCATACTGTGTCTGATGCCATTCCCATGGGACCGCTTCTTCCTCTCAGGTGATTTAACTATGTACCTACAAAGCAATTTTAGTGTTTGACTACCTCTGCACATTCAGATGAGCAGCAAAATTACAGAGTATGTAAAGAGGGTCTAAGCATAAAGCTAATTCTGCATGTGAAGAACTACTGAAAATGCAAGGTGAGGTCACTTCATGTGGCCTGCAAGACAGATGTAGAGGAAATCGGGAACAGGCAAAGGCAAGCACTGGTCAGAGGCAAAGTAGAATTCATTTCATCCTTTGGCCCCCGGCTAGCTGGGCTTCACTGCTCCTGCAAGCTTGAGTGCTATGGAGACTTCCATGCAGAAGATTAGATGCTGCAAACTAAATTCATGTCACTGATGATCCCAGTGTTATCTGGAGCTGAACCCTAAGCAGTTCTCAGACAACCTGTCCTCTACCACTCAACCCAGTGCTTGTGGTTTCAGCCTGATTCAGACAGACGCAGAGAGACAGGAGGCAGGGGGAGGGCAGGATTTTGCTTGTCAAACCTGAAAAAGAAATTCATTCCTCCAAATCTAAAACTCAGAGTTCCTCCCCAGCCTCTGTGTTTTCTCCTGAAGGGACTTTTCTGGTTCTCTGCTCCCAGGAAGAAGTCAGTACAAGGACAGACCTCTACAGAAAAGAAAAATAAAACTGCTGTGGGAAACTACACAAAAAGAAGTCACCTGAACCAAAGTATATTGGCTCTGGCCTCTCATCTCTTCAACAGACCGTACTGTTAACATGGCTCATTGCCCAGCCAGATTCTGGATTAACACCAGGACAAGATGGAACACCCAATTTCAGAGAACTCACACTGACTGTATTCTTTAGCCCATCCTTAAACCAACTTAAGTACTTAGATTATTTGCTGAAAGGAGACTGTAGTTGTTTATACAAGCCAGTGTCTGATTAGCCACCTAATTTTGCAATAAAAACAACACAGAGGTCAGTTCATTGTAAGCAAACTGAAGGCTTTTTCCCAAACAATACTCAGACAGAACACCAAGAGTTAAAGAGTTTTAAAAACGTACTTCCCTACTGCATCCATGTGAAAACTGTTCAAAAAAGACTTCTTTCTAAACTAGCCATCTAGGGCTTGATGCAAATGCTGGAGAAACTGGGCTGCTTTCAGTTCTTTTCACATGACAAAATGTTTTAGCATTTACAACCAAAGTTTCACAATTGTACTTTCTAAGCTGAAAACAATGAACATATGTACAAGTAATTTAAGACTAATACAAAGAACAATATAATTTTATAACCATGGACTAACTATCCACTGAAGGCTGGTTTGGCCAGCCCTGTAGCATATTCCCCACTTTACACAAAGTTAGTTCTTCTCTTTAAGGAAACATTGTGGCTGGGAAGGGAATTTTAGTTCCCTGTCTTAAAACTGTTTTTCTTTTCTTGCCTTGGAGGTGTCAACAAGGTGTAAATATTTCTGAGGAGTCTTTTATTATTCAGTAATGGCATTGTTTTAGTTCTGGTGTGTGCAGACTGGATTTTTTCAGGTTCTATTATACTCGGCCTACACAACTTTTTTATTATTAGTAAAATAACTGTGCTTAGAAACCCAAACACTGAATCTTTGTCTATATCAAGGTAATGCTTTTCATCGATACATGCAATGAAAATACTCTTCTCAAAATTCTGTATTTTGGATTGAAAGAAGGAAACCACCAAATTCCGTGCTTTCCCTCAAAGTCACAGTTCTCTGAGTCCACCTATCCCCTTAGCTGGAGTGCTAGAACTGGGGGTATAGGATACTTTTTTAATGTTAAGTCATTACTGTCCCATTTAGTTCTCACCTCAATGTTACAAAATACTAAATCACCGAGAAGATTCTGATTCTCTTATAAAATTTTAGGAGGTCACATGGTGACATGATTTTGGTCTGACACGTCTCTCCCTTACAATTCTCCTCTTCCTTTCAGCCTATAAAACTATGACACATTTAGTGCTAAGTCTGTATTTCCAATCACTAACAAAGTATAAAAATTGGGATGAATTCACAAAAGTTTTACTCTATCAATCATACATCAATACTGCATTATCTAAGCAACTTTATCAAAAAGTAGTTTTGAAAAATTATTACTCCATTATCTTACCATGAACATTTAGATTTCCTCTGTAAGATATACACAAGGCACTCAGTGTTTTAAAGACAATTACCCAGCCTGTAGGCCTCTTGCCTTAATTGCTGTTGGTATTTTTACATGCTGTCTTCATCAACTAATTTTTCTTTCCAATTATGTCATTGTAATTATTTCTATTCAGCCTGGATGTTTTACATTACTTAGTCAGATAGCAGTCTTAAAATTTAATTGCTTGGCCATTTTTGGAATTCAGTCCCCTGTAAAATTTAGCTTCCCTACTTTCAGAGTGGTTTCCAGCCACCATGGTATTTGTTCTGAGGCAAGTGGCAGTCATCTACCATTTCTATATCCCAGTGTCTTTGCTCTTTGTAACACTGGAGCAATGGTTTCTCTGAGCACACTGGCTCATATCACCTTTTCCTTGGCAGGTCAGACAGCAATCTCTAGTTCAGCAGAGGCACTCTGATTGAAATCACTGGCATCATTCTTGCATCGGAGTGTCTCTGCTAAGAGTCATAGATTTATTCATTGATCAAAACAAGTTCCCTAACCAAAGTTTCAGGAAGCACTTTTACTTGTGTTTAATTGTAAGTCTGAGGGCAGTTTCATATGTTCAAAACTTCCACATTTTCCTGGACTGGAGTCCTTGCCAGCCATTATGAAGTGCGAAAGACTTGCTCTAACGCAGTAGCCCCAGAAAGCCTGCCCATTTTCCTATCCATTCAAGGGATCAGTATCACCATACCATGAACTAACAAAGGAATGCATAGTTTTTCTGGTGATTTTCCTGCAGCAACTGGCAAATCAATTATTAATAATTACCAATAATTTGGCAGAAGTCTCTCCTTTGTTGCCTTTAGTGTTTGCCAAAAAGTCCCCTCTTTTTATTTCAGTAAGTCTGGATGGAAAGAGCAGAACATGCTGCTAACATTTGGAAAACTATCCTTTTCAGCTAAAGTGACAAAGACCTTTCCTCCAGGGCACCAGCAGAAATACATAAAACTCTGTACCTGAGTTAATAAGCAAGAGCAAAACAACTAAAACCTTGGGATTTAGCGCTTTTTCCAATTGTGATTTTCCAGAGTCCCTGTTCATCAGCATTTAATATCTGCCTTTTAGCTTCACAGCACTTCTTTTTCACTTGGGATATGGGTTATTGCTTTGCAAATTGTATATTAATATTGCTTACCTACAAATACTTTAGGTATTATCCCAGGGGCAGTGCTGTATGCATTTTGATGAACATTTGACCTTTTAAAATTCAGTAGCATTTATTTTAACCAGATATAAAAAACAAAGCTGAATTACAAGTTTGGTGATCAATTTACATCTTCTTAAGAGAGACTGAAGTAGGGCAAAATTTCACTCTTATGCCAAGACTTGCAATTAAGCAACAAAATCTCCCAACAACAGACCTCATATGCTTGAAATAGCCACTCCTGACATGCCATGAAGAGAGAATACTAGTTTTAACCAGGCAGTAGCAAAACAAAATGTATTTAAGACACATATGCCTGCTTAGAATATTTGGGACTGTAACAACTTCTGAAGAAACCTGGCAGACTAGTTTATAAAACAAACAGTTGTTTTCCCTCTTTGGATATTAGTAAGACATCATGAGAGAATTAAAAGAGCTAAAGTATTCTCAGATGTTTGCAGTGAACACTCCCCAGTTGAGTGTTTGGAAAATTCAATGTGCAAAATTTCCCATAAACAAAAGATTTTTAAAAAGTCAGTTCTGGGATGTTCTTGGCTGGGATTGCTGGAGCAAATAGAAGTAGATTTGTGAACATAAATAACTGATGTGGATTGTCCTTGGCGATATCTGTGCTAATAAGCTAAAGACAAAAATAAAGAAATGCAAAAAAGGAAAGGCACAAAGTGACAGAGCTGAGAAATCTGGAGTTGGAATTGCCTGTCAGTTTTCTCTTATCCTGTTGCAACTCACTACAGTAGAACACGTGGTATAAAACCTGACACCAGATACTAATCCCAAAAGCAAACCACATTCTGAATGTTCCTAATCCAACAGTATAAAATATGAGTGAACCTCCCATCAGTGCTCTTGCTGGCCCTAAGTCTTTGGTGCAGTAACTCACTAGGTGACAGTGTGGCTTTTACAGAGCAATAATTAGCCAAATCATTACTCATTCACAAACACAATGAAGAAATTGGTCCTTCTTGACCAAACCCTCTAAACCTTCGATTGTCATCTCCTTTGATGTAGAAGGTTTTGCATTCCCAAATTTCAAGCATTAGATTTTAGATTAGACTTGTTCAATTGCATCATAGTGACAGTTAGGTCCTGGATTACCAAGGCTTTCCTGATTCATTACAAGCATATAATGTCATGAGATTTTTGGTTGTTTTCTGTTGTTGGGTTTTGTTGTTTTGGTTTGGGGTTTTTCTTTTGAGGGGTTTTTTTGGTTCTGTTTGGTTCGTTCATTGGTTTTTAGGTTTTGTGGAGGTTTTTTGTTTGTCTTTTTTTAGGTGTTTTTTGTTTTGTTGTTTTTGGGTTTTTTGTTTTTTTTTTTTTGGTTTTTTTTTTTTTTTTTTTTTTTTTTTTTAAAAAAAAAAGCCCCAAAAAGGAAAAAAAAAANTTTTTTTTTAAGAAACATAGCCCCAAATAGGCAGAACAAAATACAAAGCGAAGGTGTTTTAGACCTCTCTTACTACCACTGCCAAGAACATTCCTTCTGACCATCTGCTTTCTGGAAAGGGATCCTCACGTCTCTTGGGCCTTAGATGTCCTGATCCTGTGCCTGCATGTGAGACCTTTTAGCTGGAAACTATCAGAAAAATTCTGCTTTATAAAACGGCTTTTTTCCTTAACCTGCCAACAGAAAGCATTTCAAATCAGTTGCAATCACAGCTAAGGCTGCAGAAGGTCAGTGCAAGGCAGCGCAGGAAGCTCTGCAGCCAGGATTAATTACTGACCACTGGCCTGCTTTAAACCATCATCTCTTTCTACCACAATCTTGGGGATTCTCCTTTACAGCTCTCCAGGTTCAGATATCAGAGCACTGATGAATACTGTACAGCTGTGTCTAAATCACTCCTTCAGTGTACCCAGCACATGAACAGCTATATACAAAACACACTAATGTGGGCCCTTGTCTGTAGCTCAGTTTATTCTCTCAGTTTTGTCTTTCTGGATGACCCAGAGGATTGCTCCTGCCAGGAACAGCCTGAGCTCACAAACAAGCATGCCACAAGGCAGCACAGCAAGACCTGCATCATTATTATTATTATGCCCGCCTAACGTGCCAGCACACGCAGCAAACTTCTTCAAAGCTCTACTCATCTGTTTTACTGTGCCAACTACTCAACCACAGCAGCAATGAGTACCTACCCAGAAGAGCAATCCTCTGTATAATGGCAAAACCCCACACCAGATGCAGAAACAGCTATAAAAGGAGGCAAAACGGGAACCAGAGGTTGGGTTTGTCCTGCCAAGAAGAAACGGGTGGATCAGCATGCCCCAAGGCCATTGCACTTTTATGGACAAACCAGCTTGCTTTCATGAGCTCTTGCTAGCTGTACACAAGGAAACCAAACACAGAGTCTCTGAATCTTAAAATAACTTAGGCCAAAAGAGACCTCTAGAGTCATCTTGTCCAATCCATGCTCAAAATTGGGTTTACTTGGATCAGGTTAAGGTCATCTACAAGTCTCTACCACACCTTACTATCTGCTGTGTTAGAGACTTGGACAGTAAGCACCACATGCATACATATCCATTATCATATTTTGGATCACATCAACTACAACACACATAACAAGCTGATAAACAGAGGGGCAAAAGCAAAAACTGTTAAGAGAAGTAGCATGTTCATGGTGAAATTCAAACCCCATACTTCTTTCTAACCCCAGTAGAAATACATAATGTGGGTTCGATACATACAGTGCTTTTAAAGAGGAACTCAGTAAGGTTTCTATTATACACTTTGTCCTTGCTGACATGTGTTTAGTCCACCAGAGTTTAGCAGATATGAAAGAAGAAAAAATAGGCATCTCTAAATGCCACACATTGAAAAACAGCCAGCTGGAGTCCATTTACAGTGCTCCAAAACATCAGAATATTTATCATGTCACACTCCAGGATGGGACCAAAGCACCATATTTGGAACAGCTTGGGTTAGCAGTTGCTGTTTTCGTTTACTTGGCTTTAGCTGAGAGTTAGGAAACATCACTCCAAATGAGAGTTCTCTTTTGGTGAACTTTATATGTTACTCAGAAAGGTAAGACAATAAAAAAAAAACAAAACTCTTGCCAGCCTCACCTGAGAGCTACAGAGTGTGGGTAAGACAGAAAAGAGAAGCAGAATCTACTTGCTTCCATAACCACAGCAAATAGTGCATTATGCTCCTTTCAATGGTTTGCTGTTTTCAAATAGGTTAGCCAAAAAGTTTTATCCTTATGCAACTTTTTATCTTCTTCCCCTTAAAAAGCAATGCCACAAGTTTACCAAAGACAGAACAAGGAAAAGATGCTGAACATAGGGATACTAAAGGAAGTTATTTCTCTAGAAATGACCAAATTAGAATTTCCTTCTGCAGCTCATGACACATAAACTAATTAAAACGCCTTTAATAACAATGGTAATTTGGTCAAGGATAAAACAAAAATTCTTTTTTTCCTGAAGGAGATTCTCCCTCTTTGTATCTACATTTAGTGTGTATTCTGTGAACACTTTTTCCCTGTGTAATAGAGAGCCAGAAAATCATCTGTCAGGGGATGATGGATGATGAAGTCTGCTACTTAGGCCTGAGGGCCCGGCCCCGCTGCTATACTTGACTTAGCCTTCAGTAGGCACTAAGTGCTCTGTCAGATTCATGCCAAGGGAAAAGCATATGTCTGGAACTCCCAAAAGTGTGGGAACCAGAATAAACAGAGACATTTTTAACGTTACCACACATTTTAAATCTGCTGTGTCACTTTCCTGTAAGCATTGTCCGTATTTTTGTAATATATACAGTCATTGTGGGTTTGTGGCTGTGCCCATCACCGCTGTTCTCTGTTATACACTAACCAAGAAAACAAATGAAAAATAAAAGGAATGCACAGCATACATGACCATCTGGCTGACTACTACACTCTTTTAGCAAAGTAGAGAGGAGTTCTTGGGGTTTCTTTTCTCCCTTCCCCTTGACAATGTTTTTGTTGGTTTGTTTCAACAAGGCTTTTCTCACCTCACACAGCTTTATTAATTCAAGGGTTTTTTTGAGTCCTCTTGGGTGCTGTTTCACCACACATAGATATGTACAACAGGGCTATAGTTAAAAAGCTATTTCCCCCTCTGCTTTACACCCCAAACATTCCATCAATCATTGAGTTCTGCTGCTTGTCTTGGATGGACTGCAGGATTCTCAAAATTTCAAGCATTTCCATTATGATCCCCAGGTCTCCCAGGTCCAAGGTAAAATGATGGTTTAAAAATTATGCCAATCATAAGCATGGTTTTCTAATGCATATTTTTATTTCATATTGCCTAACCACTGATTATAACCAGGCTTTTAAAACAATTTTCTTAAAAGAGAATGGGTCAAATGCAGCTATGATGGAATTTCCATCCTTCAGAAATTCCTCAGTGATGAATATCACTCTGTCTCCTTCTCTTTCATCACAGCCTTCTTAAGATATAATATTTATACTGTGGCAAGTATTAAGATTCGATTCCTTGTTTAGGAGAGGCTGAGAGAAAATGCCATAAAAATTAATAGTTCAAATTACACAAAATAATCGTGAGGGTCTTTCCCCCACCCAGTGCATTTATTATCCTTATCCATAGAAATCAGTATAGAAGCTTTGTGGAAAACTTCTCAAATAGATGTCCCTTCAGTTCAAAAGGGATCTTCTCCAGCCCTGTTTTACCACTAGATAATTTCTGAGGAAGAGGCTTACCAGAATTTTACTCATTTCTTATACCTTCTCAGAACTAGTAGAATTCACAAGGCCTAACAGGCCCTCAAAAACATTTATGTTCCTCAGTCAGTCACATTAACCCATGCAGGCATCAGCAGGGCTTCTGCAGCACCAAAAAGGTACATAGGAAGGCAAACACTAGGAACCACTGAAATGAAGGGATATTTTTAGGCTAGATTCACTGTCACAACTCAAGCAAATCCCAAATTTCTTTGGTTTTGACATGAATATTTATCAGAGCACGATGCCCATTCCTGAAAACTAGTTTTGCCTAGCAAGGTAAGGATGGCCATTTGCAACTCCCACACTGAAAATTGAACTCATGTTAGGCTATGAGATGAGGATCCACTCCTCTGCAGTATTACTAGGCATTTCTTTTCTACAACATGCATTAATACAACAAGATATCCAAAGGTCCATTCATCTTGCCTTACAGATAGGTTCAGCTGACAGCTATGAGCCTGACTTGTATTTATGTCAATGCATTCATCCCAGCACCACTCTAGGCTTCCCTACAAAATATGCCTGTCATTCAACAGCTGCAGAACAGTTTAAATGCTCTTATCTACTCACTTGGAATCCCACCCTCCAGGCAAACTGTTCCCTGAGATGATCTTTACCCTTCTCTTGAATCTAATGCACTGAGACCTAAAAAGGCATTATGTCCAGAGCCTAGTGTGGCTACAGTAACAATTACCAGTTCAGCAAATCAGCTTCTCATTGCAAGCACTGCTAGGGCTATACATAAGCCGAGAAGAACCTAGAGTCATTGTGTCAGCAATTCTCAAAGAGTATTTTAAATGGTATCAAGTTTAATAAAACTTTTACAATATAGTACAGAGTGTACTTCGTGTTCCTTTGAAATTGATGGAACAAGCCAATTTTTCCAGGTTTGTAGGCATAACATTTATTAAATTATAATAAGAAAATAGCTATTTAAAACCATGAAATGGAAGACCACAATATACATTTAAAGGTCAACAACTGCACAAGTTTCACTATTATATATTTTATTTGAGAAGTACTGGGAGGCAAAGAGGCTCCGAGTCCATACACATAGAGCTGCACTCTGTTGCTATTCCCTGCTCTGACTTGGACAAGGAATTACATATGGTTATGGGATAGCTCTGCTTCACCCTTACAGAACTGCCTTCACCTATTAAAATGGTGACTTACACCCTGTAAATAATTTCCTCCATATGTATTACATAGAGATGGAGCTTTTGTAGCTGCAATAGCAAGGTCAGACTGAAATACAGTGATTTTGTTCCATCTCTGCACTATACGTCCTTTAGGACTTCTCTTAAATCAGTTTTACCACCTCCACCCCAATTTCTTTTCTGCAGCTATGGAAGGTTAATATGCCCTTTGCAAGGGAAGAGAGGTTGTGTTAACCAACACTGCCACACAGAAGCAACAGAAATGATCAACAAAGAAAAGCCAATGAGAAAATACCCAAATGAAGTGGAAACTTCAGCACTGAGTCTGGAAAGAAACGTGATCTAGGGTTTGGCTTTTAAAGCATTTTAACATTTCAGCATTAAAACATTTTTATTTCTTCCTAAAAATGTTTAACATCAAACTTGAACTACAAGGAAAACAATAAATATTGCTTGGGGTTTTTTTCAAGTGCTATTTCAGTGGGCCTCATTCCACCACACGCTAGACTCTTCACTCAGGCTGAGCAGGGTATTTAGAAGGATTTAAACAGGACTGTTTTTTCCACAACACTTAGAGTGATACATCTTCCTGGATGCACACACGACAGAATACATGCACATGGACAAGAGCACATCATCAAATGTGTTTCATAAATACCTTTCATTTATTAATAATTGCAACTTTTTTTTTTTCAATTCATAATGTAAATGCCAATATTGTAGCACACTGAAATACAGTCTTCATGGTATAGACCTGCCCCAGTTTCATAGACCTCAGAAATCTTCATTAGTGTTTCTTTCTAGTCTGTGAATGTATACACATAGATTGCACATGGAGCCTGATATAAATCCACTGACATCTATGGAACACTTCAATAGAAAGCAATTTGGATCAGTACAGGCAACCTTATGCCTTTAGGCTACTAATCAGCTTTCGAGCATTAAATTCAGCTGGCTTAAATGATATATAAGAATACAGAGAGGCACTCTTACAGTATTCATCAAATATGTAAAATACAACAGAAACATTATCACGACACACAAATCCAGGTGTTTAATGATGAATGTTGTAAAATTGGCACAACTTTGAAAAGCACAGCTGTGATTAGATATAATTATCTTATGCAAGAAATCCATTTCAGGACTGTAATTCTTTGCTGCTTGCAACAGGAACAGACTTTTGTTATTTTCCACTCACCTTAATTCTGGAAAGTCTGTGCAGCTATAAGAGAGCGATTTGGATTCTAGCCTGGCTTGAAGTTCTAAACAAATTTTTTTGCAATGGATTAAATAGCAGCAATTTCTTGTGAGGAACCCAGCTTTAATTTTGGATCTCAGATTGATGGAACAGGGCTGGCAGTGAACACACCTATTATTTATTACTGGATACATATCATAAGAAAGTAATAGTAAGAAACAGGGATATCACAGATATTTGTATGCTACACAGCTGATCTGCGCTAAGATTTTATATCTCAAGCATTTTATCTAATCTGAAAGACAGCATAGTATCAGAAAATAATTCTACTTGTGTATGAATGCAACAAAGCTTGGACGCACAGGTTACCTCCTGAACTGACTTGTATATTATATTCTGCATAGGCATCCACAGAAAGACACATGTATACCATATGTATACTTATATTTTTCAGATCTCAGCCTGTTACCATTTGAATACAATTGCAAAATTGCACAAGAGCCATATTGTTAAAATTGGCTCAAGGTAGGCAGAGATTTAGCTATGGATATATAAATCTCCTTCCACCAGAAGAATTTTCTTCTAATGCAGAATAAATACAAAAGAGGAAAAAACTCACACAAAACCCAGCCCTATTCTGATGAAAAATCCTTCCTGAGCAAAACACACTAAATACCACAAAACAACCAAAAAGTGAAAATATTTATTTTTATAGTGACTTAAAATGTTAAGGAAAAAAACCCCGACCCGGTATTTTCTTCCTTCTAAATTTGCAGTGCAAAAGGGGAAATAAATATGTTCCACAGATATTTCAGGATTTAAAACCTGCAACCTATATACATTGGCTGTATAATTTGCAAAGCCTACACATTAATATTAGAATCTACTTGTGAGAAAATTAATGTATGTTTTGTTATTTATTTTTTTTTTACATTTGGTGTGTTTAAAGAATGTAAGACTGCAGACAAGACGAATTTTCCAGTATCTTAGTCATAAAATTATATCATTGCTACATAATCACAAAATGGTTAAATAGCATTCATAAACTGAGAGTCTAATAATTTAGATATTCCTAAAAGAATACTAAAGGCAAGGAAAAAATAAAATACTCCATCTGGCTGTTTCAATTAAAATCTGCTACATCCTATTAAGGAAATATTTTGAATATAGTCAAATACACCTGGAAAAAAAAAATCCTTGGCTCTGATTGACTAAAACTGATTCAACTCTGCCAGGGGCTCTGGCCACAAGAGATAAGCTGCACTGGATTACACAGCGCTATTGAGACATCTTCTTTAAAAAGGTATTTTAAAAAGTCATGATCCCCTTTTCCATAGCTGTTCTCTATAAACATTTGGGAAATGAACTGCTCAGCAGCCATAGAATATAAGAAGCAAAAAGCATTCAACCTGGAAAAAAAAATAAAATTCTGTATTTCTTGAAAGAGACAAGATGGTTTTCTGTAATATGAAAGCACAGCTTAAAAGATATGTTAGATCCATGGAGATCTATTGCGTAAGGATAAAATTCACCCTCTGTGTAAAATATCAGCACAAGATTTGCCCAGCAATTAGCCATGATTAAGTGGTATTTTACAGATTTAGATAGGACATAACTGAATAATAGATATTATGCTGGCTCTCTTCTATTAGCATTAATTTACCACATAGAGCTAACTCAAGAAACCAACACACATCACTTTGAATTAGTCAAAACAACAATAACTATGCTGCAAAATAATCCTTTCTAGACCCAATTCATCACTTTGCCTTTTTATTAAGGGCATTTAGACTTCCCAAACTGTATTTCACAGTTCTTTTAATGAGCTTGAGTCTCTGTAACTGGGTCTTCAGTTAGTTGTGGGATTCTAGTGTATGGGAACCTATTGTACAAAATAATGAATTAAAACATGCCAGGAGTAATGGCACTGAGCTAGGCTACCCTCTTTCACTCCATAAGGCACTGTTGTTTTAAACACTGAGTCACACACCAGCAAAACACGTAACCTACAAACTGGAACAGGATTTCTAGACAAAGGGTTGATGACCCAAGTCTGCCCACCCTTTAAGAGGCATTTGGAACCTGCCCTTAACAACATACCTTAACTTTTGGTCAGACCTGAATTGCTCAAGCAGTTGGACTAGATCATCATTATAGATCCCTTACAACTGAACTATTTTATTCTATTCTAAACTTTCCCCTTCATACTTCTTTAATAAACTCTAGCTAGAAGTACCAGTGCCCTAGAGTCAAGGATTTGCATGAATGCTTCTGGGAGAATACTTGCAAGATACTTGAATTAGAACCCAAAGAAACAAGTTGTAAATGGAAGAGACTAAGCTAGATTTTGGAGGGTAAGAACATTTGCAAGTAACTCAGAAATCACTAAAAGTCCTGAGTCTCCCAGTGATGAGGCAGTTCTGTCTATAGCAAGGAAAACATAAAGGCATCAAAGACCACCATTCTGTATGAACCTTTTCCCTTGTGGCAACATAATTCCAAAGAAACATGGAAGCACTAGAAGAAGGAAAACTTTAGTTCCTGAACTCTACAGTTAAAGCAGAGTTCAGCTGAAGAAAGGATATTTCCACATAGAAGTGAGTTGGACTGGTTTACTCATTTGGGAAACTGTTCTAAAAAGGTGACTAGAAAACTCAAGGCAAATAAATCTCCAGTCAAATTTGACTGTTTCTCTATTTTCTACTAATTCTCAATAGGAGAACTAGAGGAAAATGTGCTCTTTATTTTAAACTGTTCCTTGTCTACTCTCATTCTTTTCTTTCTTGCCGGTAACAGAAAAATAATTATGGTAAAGACGCTTTACCTAAGATTTTTCAAGCCTTATTAAAAAACCCCAAACAACTCAATTCTCAATTTTTTAATCCAGTAACATTTGTTTTGAGACTTTGTCTCTTTCCCAAAACATGAGGAGTGCCAGTAAACCAGGTTCAAACTCCGCATTAATCAAAATAACTTTGAGTTCAGCAATTATTAAACTCCATTAATAAATGCAGAATCTGCAACATATACCAAAAAAAACCCCAAAAGATGCAATTTGTTTGACATACCTAGTGGTCCAGTGCTTTAATTAGGGGCCTGACAAATTCATGGGAAGTAGTATCTACACATAGGAAAGCTCAAATCAGGAAATATTTATACAGACAAAATGGTATTAACAGCCTGAAATAGATATAGGGATTGTTGGATGAATGACTTAGAGCATGACTCAGTAGCTATAAATCTGTGAATCTTTAAGTCAAGAACCATGACTTGTATCTATAGAAAATATGAGGCTTGGGGCAGATGGTTAGATGCGCTCTGTAAATTTGTCAGGAAATTATTTCCTGTGTGCAAGGCTGCTTTTGCAGATACTAACCATGTTTTTTGTTTTAGATGTGAAAACATGCAGATAATTTTAGTAGATGCTTCCTCTCTCCCCTTCTCTCCTCTTTTGTGAGTGGGGTGAAGTTAGAGGATACTTGAGAATTTGAAACTAAAACTTCAAGCCATCTTCAAATAAGGAGGGAAAAGAAAAAGAGAAAAACATGAATTATGGTGAACAACGAACTGACTGCAGCAAAGTTGTCCCCATAGCAGGAGGCTGGTAAATGTTGGGAAAACAAATCTTCATAATTATTGACACTTGTGCTGGAGTAAATCTAAGCCAAACCATTAAGTTGTTCAGCCACAAAGAGATGATTAAAATTGTTCTGAAAATCTGGCTGTGTTTTTCTTTTAGAAATAAAAGGTGAGATGGAAAATGGAGTATATGTCCACACGTTCCACCAAAAAAACCCAAACCAAAACAACAAACAAAAAAACCCAAAAAACAAAAACAAACAAACAAAAAAAAAACAAAAAAAACCAACCAAACAAAAAAAACCAAACAAAAAACCAGATAACTTTAATCGTTTGGGTTTATAAGGACAAAAGGGAAGATAAAAGAGGCCACCACAGAATTTCTGTGGTGATGAACATCTAAATTGAACATACTATTTTTCAATTAAAATATCTGAGGCATTTCTTCATTTTCCTTATAATGACAATGTTGAGAAAACGTTCAAGAATAGAACTGTCAGAACCAGGGATTTCCAATAAAATACTATGTATATAATCAGCATGCCAACTTAGAACAGAAAAAGGCAATATTGAAGCTCTCTTACCTTAAAGGCTACTCTTTCTCTAAAAGACGCAAAATAAGACAAATAACCTCCAAAATGAAGGAGAAAAGCTTTCTAGCCACCAAAAGTGACATTAGTCATCTCTGAGGAAGAAAAACCAACTAAACATTTCCCAATATCACCCTTCATAATTGGGATAAAACCAATTTGTGTTAACTGTCCTAATAGTCTTCTATCATGCCATGTTCTGCCTTTATGGCTACATCTTGTTCCAATTTTGGTTTCATCCATTCCCGTTTCCAAACAACCATAACTTTCATAGAGGTTTGCCATACACCAGATTCCATCTGTCTGTGACCTTGAATAAACAAGGGTCCTTTGATGTTCTTATGCACTTCAAACCACGTTGTCATTTCCAGTGATATATGAGCCGCACTGTAGTGACATGCAGTCATCATTGGTTTGTGAAAGTGCCTTCCTGCTTCTTTTCTTGATGTAAGTTTACCATAGAACAAATTTACTGTAATCTTTGTGTTAACTTGTGCTTCCCTACAGAGTGAGAAAGAGGTCAGCAAAACAGCAGCGGGAGGCTGGAAATAGAAATCCTGCACATACAGCACCCTGACAGCCAAAACCCAGGGTCTGTCTCGAGGAGAAGCAAGAAAACCAAATCATACAAATCCCCTACAACAAACCAATTGATGATCAGAACAACAGCTTCTTGAAAACAAGTACTGCAAGGAATTTGTTAACTGATGGACAGATTTACACACCCCCCCCCCAGCAGCTTTGTTGTGGCATTGTGTGTTCATCCTATTACATTTCAAGGCTGCTGTTCGAGGCTGTTGGGTTCTGGCACTGTCGGAACAGGGATTACGTGGTACCATATGTCAGGCAGCTGAAGCAAAGTATTCCTGCTCTAACATGTTTGCCTTTCCAGTCTGGAGGGAGCATTAAAACCAAAACCAATGGAGCGCCAGAGGTGGGTGGGCCAGGGCAGACTGGGGCAGGGTGTTTTTGTTTCAGCCCCAACATCTCAGCAATCCTGCTTGCACTTCTACAGTCTGTATATTTCCACACCAGCCAAACGAAGAAAGAGTTCACCTTTTCCTCCACAACAAAAAGCAAGACACAAAGCAAAACCCTCCAGCAATTATTTTTTAATGTAAATGCATGTTTATTTCATGCCCTCAAGCCTTTTAGTCCTGGTTGTTTGTGACAAACATTACACAATAGACTCTTTAAAGTCTGGCATATGTGCCAGTGCTAAAAAACATAGAGTAGAAGACGTAAGACAATTAAAATGAAAGACGACAACAACATGCCACTAATGGTTTTAAATTATTACCTTGTAGAATACTTACTGGTACATCATGGAAGAGCTATCCCCACAGCTCTGCACAAGCCTGAGCTCCATCAATAAACTAATCTTTATCTTGTAATACATTGGTTTTCTGTTACAATGATGTTTGCGCTATACAGTCCAGCATCCTGTAACTATGGATAAAGGAATGACACAACTACACATCAATTAGCTCAGGTCCCTGCTTCACCATATGATAGGTGTTCATGGTCCACATCCTCAGTCAATATCTACCAAGGAGACACCATTGATTGACTTCTAAGATTGAGTTGTACTCAATAAACACAACAAGATGATCTGCAAGCCCTGAGGTGCCCAGACTGCAGGCACCTGAAGAAACTTACAGAATAACCCGTTTTTAGGAGAAATCTGACTGAAACAGCATCCAAGATGGATTGTGAATTAGCTCCCAGAGGACCCTGGAGCAGACACTGGTGTGCAACTTGGCTTCCAGTGCTGGCTTACTTATTTTTTTTACCACAACATTTCATTTTTCTGTGTAGTCCCAGTTAAACTGAGTGTCCTGATAGACAGTATTTTGAAAACAGGATTTAGGCACCTGAATGATGTGAGATTTTGGGGGGTTTTTGGTTTGGTTTGGTTTTTTTTAACATTACCTACACACAGATTCATAAGAATACTCAAAAACCTTTCTCTAACTCAACAAGGAATAGCAATGGGTTGCGTTTGTTCAGCATGAAATACAGAGATGTTTCTATGCCTGTTCTTTCTTCTTTTTGAGTTTGTTTGGGGTTTTTTTAAGTAAAAAAAGGAAAAGGAAACAGAGGAACATTCCATAGCAACCTATTGCCAAATAACTAAGGGCTCTTCTGGGATTCAAAAAGCTGGAGTTCAAGTTCTATGCTTCCCCCATTCCAGACCAATGCCCTTGTCACTCATGTCCCTAGCTGTTACTGGGTAACTTGCTGCCTTCATACAAATGGCAGAGCTAATACTTTGAAATAAAGATTTTTCAAAGTCAGATTTCAGCAATGAGAAGCTCTAACTGGGTTTAATAGATATCACCTCTGAAAAGCTTAATTTTTGAAAGATAAATGGAGAATTACATTACTGTAAGAACTGACTACCAGGAACTCCTTTTTCTAGTTCTTCCCTTATGCAATATCTGTGCTTAATAAATATTTCAGAAAGAGTTTTCAATGTGATTTTAAAAATAAAGATATCGCATTCAAAAAAGACCAGGCAAAAAAAATAATCTTAATGTTGTCTCCCTATGTTACTGTCACAGCTAGTAGCAGTAGCATATTTTTCCCCATCCAACTTATATTTACATAATGATAACTAAGCATGTTAACTGTAAAGGCATGCCAAGCAGCTAAGAAAAGTTTATATAGAGTAAGAATTTTACAGCATCATGGAAAGATGTTCACACAAAGCAAAAATTTTTATTATAGCTTCCCTTCCTCGCTGATTTAAATATTTTTTCAACCAAAATGAAAACAGAGCTTCAGGTTAACACCAGGAAAGGACAGTTTTTAATCCCATAAAAAAGAGACAAGACTACAAATCTTATAACTGCTCTGAATTATTGAAGTATTAGAGATACTTGCAATTCTTAAGCAGTCCTGAAATACATTTGTAAGGACAATTAGCTCAGTGTTAATGGAGTAAAAATACTACTTCCAGTGTGCTGAGATCACAGCAGAGAGGTTTGGCTAAGAGCACACAGGAGGTCTTCAGAGGAGCCATGCTAAGTGTCTACATGAATCAAGTGCCTTGGTCAATGGCCCATCCTTCCTCTCTAGAGCTCAGCAAGAAGTTAAAACCCATTCTTTTGCTGACAACTGATCATGTTTTCCCTGCCAGAGCTCACCCTATGCAGACTGAAACCCAGATGGGAACACAAGCACCTACCAAACTCATGGCTGTGTCCTTCAAAACTGAACACACATAGGAGCATTCACTGCCTGCAGTTGCTTGAATGGTGTTTCCTCTCCCTCCTAAAAGTGATGCTTAAGCCCACAACCAGAGTAGAAGTGAATTATACCATCTAATACACCTCTGCTGATCATGATGAGAAAGCTGATGAATTACCTCAACCACCAGACTTTGGACAAAAGACTCTCACAGAAAGGAAAAAACTAACTCATCAATCTCACCCATGCTCTGCAGCCCCTAACCCAATTCTGTGCAGCAGCAAGGTGTTCATATGAAAGATGCAGCAACCTGTACTTGCTCTCCAGTAGCCAGAGCTAAGGAAAATATTTAAACCTCTCTCTGACAGCTCAGTGTGGAAGTCTGAAAGCAAACAATAGGAACACAATGGTCTTTTGGCTGCTTTATATCTGAAACATAAGAAACGAACTGTTCCTTCCCCTCCCTGTGCAGAGATGGATGTGCAAATATACACCTGAACCTAGGAGAGAGCTAAAAAGCAGTGCAGTATTTAGCAATTTGTAAAAATTGCAACACTCTGTTGAGACAACTGTCTTCCTAAAGCACCTTCCACAGGGTCATGGGTTTTCCTGAGTTTAGATGGCTGACTCTGCCATCCCACGAGGCACTGCCACTGAACTGGCCTTACCTCATCACCACAACAAGCTCACAAGCTCCCTCACAAAGGGCCAAGAAACCTACAGATAACAAAGCCCACACCTGTATGTCTGGGAATGGGTGACCTGTCTGAGATGGCAGAGAATTTCAAAACTGGGGGATTGTTCCCAGTCAAATCTCAGGATAGCTTTGGCACAAAGCAGAATTCATTCTAGAACAAAAAAGAGAAAGGAAATAGTACAGAACATTGAGGCACCAATAGAACATGAAGTGGTAGCTCAATGCACTGATCCTTTGACATGCAAACTTTGGTTTATAGGAATGTTTTTTTCCCCCTGCACCTTTCTCCTGATTTATGGATCATGGTTTATGGTGCACAATGGAAATTCATGAAGTCCATATTAAAAAAAAACCACCTGTCACTGATTAGGTGTTAGATGATTCTAGTAGCATTTTCTATAGCAAACAGACTCCAGGAAAAGTTGTTTCATATCTCCACTTGACCTAATTTTGTTATTACTTGGGAGGAGGAATTACTCAAGACCTTTCCTGTTGAAAATAGTATCTTTAAGTCCCTGTAACTTTTAATAAAAGTTTGATATTCCAGCGGAAGAAGTGCTTGCTGTATGCCACAGTTGGTGAGGACAAATACTGCTTGGTTTATGTGCTTTTAAAAAAAAAAAAAANATTATTATTAAAAAAAAAAAAAAAAAAAAAAAATCCATGAAAAACACATCCTGCATACACAGCTGCATCTTCTCTAGTTAGAGCAGAACACCTCAAACTAATAGCAATCAAAGACAAGAAGCAAAGTATTTTCTTAGTGCATAGATATTACTTAAGTCTTAATGAGCACAACACCATCATCCCCATCCCCTTCCTCCTCCTCTACTCAGGGCTGGCCTGCAGTGCATGCTTAAATGTTTGATTTAATTGAATCCTATATTTTGTGACTGCTAAAATGAAAATTTAATGTAGAGCATTACAGTTCTCCATCACTATAGTCTTCCCTCCACAGATTAGCAGAGGGAAAGTAACAGAGTCACCAGAAAATCCAGAACCACATCAGGTTCTGAGCAGTGACTGAAAAGGGTTTGCTGTTTGTAACATATTGTTTCTATGCGCTGCTTTTTTGTCATTTTTGCCAAGACACTCTATAATGGAGGCTGTGCATTTATCTTTGTTTTCAGAGTCACTTCAAATGCCTTGCCTGGGATTATCTGCCAGGCTAGGAATAAAACATACCTCAAATATCAACTCATTGATCTGTCCAGCAGGTGTAAATAACCAGACCAGAAGTTCTTCCAGACATTCACAGTTCCTACTTACAGACTTTCCAGGCCATTTCTACTGAAGCTGTGTTTAGAATTATCAATTCCCTTTCTGATGAATTAGCAATTCTTCACTAATTAAAAAATTGCAGGCAATTTTAAGAAGTTTGCTCCCCTCTTTTATATTTTGTGACTTTTTAAACAGGAGTTTTCATTGTACCTAATGTTGTATTTAGATCATTCTTCCTCAAGATTGTTATTGCTTTTGCACACTTCCTTTGTGGCCTCCCATTGACAGGCACCCGCTCTACAGTGTGATTATACCCAAAGACAAATGTTCCCAAAGATTTTAGTCATTTGATAGAAAGTTAAGGATGTAACTTAAACACCTCTTCTCCAAAGTTCAAGAGAGCTGGCTCTTTCATTAATTATGAAAATAAATCTCACTATACATTGACTAAAAAAACTGAAGCAACCAAGCTGAGAAGGGCGAGAGATCCTCTGATACAAAGTGTGTGAGACCACACACAAGTCCAGAAAAGTTGTCAAGAAAGCTTCCATCAGCTTTCTTTTCCTTTCCATCGCCCAAATTCAACAAGACATCTAAGTGACCACTCTGAAGAGTCAATTCAGGGGCTGAAAAAGAACCAATATCTACAAAAACTAATTTGGATGAAACTTACTGCAAATGCAGACGTACTAATGCTATTCTAAGAGGATACATTTACAGTATTGCAGGTGAAATGTTTATTCAAGACCAAACTATTGTAAAGTATGTTTCAGGCAAAGCAGAAATCCACTGCTCAGAAGAATAAACATTCATAAACTCTGCAATCTAATTTTATATAGCAACAAAAATGTACAATAAATTTCACAGTCATATTGATCCTAATACCATTGGCATTGCCCCAGCAATTGATTTAGTAATTTGATCAGCAGGAGAAAGGGAAGGGGAATATATTTTAGTGGACTTCATAAATTCAAAGCCTCAGCTTTCAAGTCCAACCAATAATACAATAAACTATGGAGATCATAAATGGAACAACTAAAGTTTTGTAATTACAACATGGTTTATAATGTAATAATTTAGCAAATGGCAGGCACGTTTGATTTATGCAAGATGCAGAATAGTAAGTTGTTTCTCATCAGAGCCACAGCACTATATTTTTTATCAAATATTCAGAACAATCAAGTTTTTGCATCTACAAATGGTGACTGCTTGTCTGGCATTGTCAAAATTCAAGGGGTTGTTCCTTTTTGAACCCAGTGGTTAGGTGTCTGTAGCTGTACAGAATGAAATGGGTTCTTTTTTTTCCATGATAGCAGAATCATTAATTACTTATAATAGGCACAATATTTAGCATTGCTCGGTCAGTCAGAAATACTTAAAAATTTCAGTGGTATCATTTAGTTACAGTGTTGTTTTGCCAGCAGGAGGTAACAGGAGGTAACAGGAGAGTAATTTCTCCCTCATGCCCACATATCACCTGCCCCTCACAGGAGGTTTCTGATCTGGGTGTTTGCATCTCTCTGCACCTCTGAGAGACAGGGCACAAGGCACTGGCCCTGAGCAGCCTGAACCCTTGTCTGTTGTTCCCTCAGACCAGGCAGTGATGCTGGCCACACCCCTGCTCCCTCAGGCCAGAGCTCAATTTCTGCTCTTCTGGAAGATGAGCCATGTGCTGATTAAAATGACCTACCTGAAAAGACCCCTGGACCAGCAGCACAGCCCCTCACAGCTGCCTGTGGCTGTACAGAACCAGAGGAACCAACACTTCAAGATACTTTTAATACATGCCCCTGCATTTTGGTGGGGTTTTTCCCCCCTTTTTTTTTTTTTTCCAATTTTATTTAAACACAACATTTTGAGATTTGGGGGGGTTATGCTTTCAGAGATACCAGCAGATTACCCAAAGGATGCCTCAGAGCATATCACATACTGGATGCTTTTTCTCAGTTTCAGACTTACCCCTTCAGCTACATTCCCAGAAACAGCATCTGCTGCAAACAGCCCTGATGAGCCCAAGCACATCCATCTCAGCCATTGGTACAACATGGTCATAGCACTTTACAGTTAGTAAGAATTTTGTGGATATAGAGGCTTCTTAAAGTGGCTTCCAATTTGTGAAAGGTCAGACTTTTAAAACAATACACTGAGAACAAAGAAGCCTGCATGAGGCTGCAGAGCCAACCAACCAGCAAACACCTGGCTTTTGGGAGGCTGTTTCAATCTGCTCAGGCAACACACCACAGACTTGTGAGCCAAGAAAGCACATTCTGCTTGCTATGAACTGGGGATAAGAGAAAAGGGGTTATTATGTCTGGCCACTGATGTCTAGTTCACCTCAGAAAACATCTCCGTACTGAGAGAAAAGAAACCTTTATTCTCCTGACATCTGTACATCCATTTTCATAAGTTCATTTCAGACTTAAGGAAAAACTCAACAGCAACAAACCAAGGCAAAGTCAGTTCACTGTGCTGAAACCCCCATAGCTGTCTCCAGGCACCCTGACAGCAGAAGTTCCAACTCTCTTGCTGCAGCCCAAAATCTAAATCCATTCAAAATTCAAACACAGATAGTGTTGTAGTGCTCCTTGGAAGCCCATTTTCCATAGCATAGATTCACCTACTGAAACAGTGCAGAGCAAGGGAATGACTCAAGATATTGCCCTTGTCCATGGGTAGGTTTTCATTTACAGGAACAAATACTGGTGCAACAATAATAATTCTATGTGAGCTGCCTCTCTCCTGTTCGATATGTCTATTGGACTCTAAGAAAATTTCTTCACTGATTACTCTGTGGAGCATTCTTACATTTTGGACAAAAGATCAAACTTCAGGCAGATTTTCAGAGGAGACAGTGGAAGAGGCATCTAATCCCCTTACACTCCCTCACTGCAGACACTGCAGCAAACAGGGAAGCTAGTAACTCAAAGAAGAGTTCCCACACTATCCTGTGCCTGTATACAGGTGAAGAGTTGGCCAGACAGTAGTGAGCTGGGACATTATTCAAGAAGTATCCTAGTTCCAAGGCTTCATAGGCATCATAATATTTATTAGCTCCAAATTTATAGCAACTCTTAAAGAGAAAGTCATGTACTGCCCAATCCTCCATGAAAAATCCATAGTTAAAATTCTCACATGAGGAAACTAGCCAAAATGGGGGAGTCCCTGGCAGCATGGGAAATTCTGCAAGAGACACTCAAAAATCTGGCCTGCTTTATATTCACAGTTCAGGACAGTGGCACATGAAATACCTGCCTGTGACAGCAAGGTCTCATCCCTTTGAGTGAAAGATATCTGCTGTTGAACAATTCAGCCCAGTGAAGGAGGCTGATGTCACTGTGGGTCTGCATGAAAAACCATCAGCTATGTGACTTATTTCAACTAACTGTTACTTCTAAAGAGGTGTTCCCCCTTTTTTAATCTTAATTTCTAAGCATCTCAAAAAAAAAAAAA
>VXBX01001600.1:48025-55525 GCA_013400415.1 Scytalopus superciliaris
AAAAAAAAAAGCCAGCTCCTCTTGAGTTTCATCAGAAATGACTTGGATGATCTTCTGTTAAAAGAATTACTTTTATCCTCATTCAAATACATATTGTATTGGCTTAGAAACATCAAAGAGGCAATGTCTTTACATATTCTATTTCTAAGAAAAGAAAAGGAGTTCTCTCTTTATTAACATTGGTAATGTTGAATCTTATAATGAAAAATGCACAAAAGCAATATTTTTGATGAATAGGTAATAGAACAGCACTGAATAAGAGAGCATTAATATATTTTTTTTTCCAAAGAATCACTCAGATAATGCATCAGGGAGGGTTTTGAACTGAGACGAAGCCACAAGCAAAAATGAGGTCGGTGGTCTTGCGCTGCCCCTTTTACAGCGCAATATTTTTATTGACCTTGAAAATCCACCACAAAGTTCAAGCGCGGCTCCAACATCTGATTGTCACAGCCCACAATGAACACAGCAGGAGCACTTTCTCTCAGGCCAGAAACACTTTGCAGGAGACAGATAATGCTGTCTGACCGCACCAATATGCAAACACTACCTAAGGCAATTATTTGAATTATGAGTGGAGAAAAAGCAATGGCATGCTACAAGTAACATTTTTTTTACCCATGGATATTTCTGTAGTTTTCATTACTAGCAAGTGGCCTGCAGAAAAGTAAGCAGCATTTGCTGGTAGAGGGTGGGCACATACCCTTTCTGTCTCTGCTGGGTATAGCACAATAGAGCTTTTGTGATGCTATCCAGAAAACCTATTTATGCACTTGGATTTTGAACATTCCTTTCACTCTTTGTCATCTTTTACCATTGTCATTGAACCACTCTGATAATACAATTATAAAGGGCGATATAAAGAGTTAGACTGGAAAACAAAAAAGAAGAAATTTTAAAATAAATCAGACATGACACTCCCCTAAATTTTTCATTACTTAATTAGAGTCAATAAAATCACAAAAATCTAATATTAATTTCAGGAAAAAAAAATCATCTCTATTGAACTCCATAATTTCAGTTGTGGTCTGCAGAAGGCATATCATAATAAAAACCACTGTACTAGAATAATAGCCAGGCATATTTTGGGATTTGTGTCACATCAGGAAAATACCTTGATATGTATGTACAGAAAAGATGACAGTTTATTCCTCAAAACATTTTAATTCGGATTTATAATTTCATAAATCCCAAAGATTCACAGCTGGAAAAATCTAGAATTCTATAGTGAACCCTTCATGCCATTTCCTTTGCTCTGGTTTTACATATAAGGGAAATTTTTATTTGGGAGTGGTGTACATTGCAGAAGTAAACACATTCCTTCTTAATTCTTCCATTTTTCCTTTATTTATAACAAAAGAAAGAAGTGTTTCATAGTAACAATACCTTGAAAAATGAAGATGTGCTGGGATCAAATTATGTATAAAAGAAAAGTATTGATGCAGTGGCAGATGAAGAGTAAGGCTGTATTTAACTTTAAAAAAATAGGCAGAAAAGAAAAAGCTGAGAAGTGTTACTACATCTTTGAAGGACACTGATGAGAGATGGTACCCTCACAATATTCATCCGCATGAATCCCTTGCTGTCCTGCACGAATATATTTTCCATGGAGAAGGATTTAATCTACATCTGTATTCAAAGCCCAGTTGTCTACTCATTTGTCAGCTTCTGCCCCATCATTTCTGTGCCTGAAATTCCAGCCTACAACCACAAAATCAGAGCCACAGTCATGGATATGCCCCATCTGAATGCACTGGACAGGCTCTCATTCCATTCACATTTCAAATCCTTTGCAAAAGCAATGTTATGCTCATCACATTAATGTACATAAAATCTGCCTATCCTTCTCCTTGTTTTCTTTTTCTCCTGTCTCTCTCTCTACTTGTCTATCTTTAGTATGCACAACTCACAGCAAGGACTTTTTCTTGTCAATGCTTGGAGCTCATATAGAGATCTACCACAGATAAATAAGACAACAATTCAATCTGCACTCAATTGCTGTGATCTGTGGAATAACAACGTCTTGTTTGAAGTATGGTATTACATTTGGAAACAGCAAACAAGAAGAAAATTATTTTTCATGTTTCTATCTGTCACTTTTCTTCCTATGGTTTGAGCTACTGTGTTGGCTGAGTGCTGACTTTGAGCTTCAGAGGAAGAGACCAACAGGGCTGAACTGTGTTGGAGGGTGGAAGAAGTTCGAACAAAGAGATACTGTATATCTAGATGTCTACAACACCTGAGGTAGCAAGCTCAGGACAGGCATGTGATACTAAGTTACATTGTGAAACAGTGGCAATTTGGTGACTATGAAGTTCAAGAGATGTCCAGAGTCAATCAAACTGGAATTAACAAATGGAATACAAACTGCACAGGGGGATGGGAGATGACAGTAGAAGGAAAGAGTACTGGGAGTAGGCTCACAGGGTTTGTAGCAGCTACGATCATTTCTGCATATGAATAAACACTTCAGAGGTAAGAAGAGGAAAACACTAACAACAAAAAGAAAGTGAGGCAACAATCATTCCCTCTGCTTTTAAAATATAAACCATTAGCAGAAAAGAGTTTCTAAAGTTACTTTCAAAACCAAGGGACATAACAGCTCCCTGTGCTATCATTATCAACCAAAGATTTTGTCTTAAAAGAGACTAGGAGAGAATTTTCTTAACAATTATTCAAAACTCTGCTCTTAACATACAGTAAAAGTTATGAAAACAGAATTTGCACATGAAATTTTAAAGAGTTGTGAAAAATTAAACCACATGGGAAATAGCCAAAAGAAATGTTGCATTTATGTGCACATTTGTGCATACGTTCCAAAACAGAGCACACTCAATGACAGCCAAGAAGCTTGCGTGCTATAACGAAAGACTTACAAAAGTAAAGCCAGGCCTCTGCTAAGGGTGGAAAAGACTATGTTGTTCCAGTGTGCATCCTTTCTGTTCCATCAGCTTTTGGATTCCACCCCAGCAATAATATGTATATCCCAAGATGCACACAGACACGAAAACATGCAGATCCAAGAAAAATCGCCACATCAGAGATACACATAAAGGACAATGTTTCTCTGACAGAAGAACATGAAGCATTGATATACACTGCAGTCTGCAACCACTACCCTTCCCTGCCTTGCTGTTGTCACTCCCAAGGAACAAGCAGAAACAACCCCTGTTCACTTCCTACTGCTTCCTGGATACAGACATTTCAACAGTGCCTATGGGATTTGAGGTAACCAAATGCTGTCACTCTGCTAAATCCCTATCTATTTGTCTAGCATTTAAGAACTAAGCTCCTGGAAATATGACACCCAGTGTCCTCTCCTCCTGCTTCATTCCTGCTGCAAATGAGTACATGGCAATTTTTAAAAGCATCTGCCCTCACAACGTCACTTTCTAAGGATGTACAAGCATGTCTTCCCTCACCATGCTCAAAGCGGAGGAGAATCGTGGAATGGTTGGGGTTGGAAGGAACCTTAAAGATCATCTGCTTCCAAGCTCTTGCCATGGCCAGGGACTAGACCAGGTTGCTCAGAGCACTATCCAGCCTTGCCTTGAACAGTTCCATCCACATGGGTCATCCAAAGCTTTTCTGGGCAACTTGTGCCAGTGCCTCACCATCTACATGCACAGAGGAAAGGTTTTTCACAGCACAATTTGAGACAGCTGGGAAAAATAAAGGGGGTTACACCTTACAAGGAAAATCCCTTTCCTTGGGGGTTTCCTTGGATGATTCAGCCTCCTGAGCTCAGCGCTGAGCAGTGACTTCCCTGTACCTCCATAATTCCCACTTTCAGTCTCACTTCTGAGTGCCTCCTGTTTGCTACTATCATTGCAATATTTGGAAGCCATGAGTTAGGCTGGCCTCTGTTAATCAAAATATAACACTGCTACCATCAAGTCCAATTTATAATAACTTGGGGGGTCCCTCAGCTGGTTTTGGAAGCTGTGACTGCTAGAAATTTATCTTATAATGAGTGAAAATGAAAAATCTTGTATTTTCCTTGAGTCCTACAATTAGAGGCCGTAAGAAAATACCATCCTCATTAGAACAGCACAAGACCATTCTGATTTCACAACAAGGATGTTCCAGTCTCTGGAAGATCCTAATCTTATTTCCTTCCTATCTGAGATTCTATTTTCTGTCTTCATTACAGGAGCAAAACACAATTGCTTTCTAAATTGCCAAGAGCAGCATCATTATTTGTATTTCTGCAATTTGTCATGTACAAGGGGAAAACTTGCCATCATATTAAGTGATGGCACATTCATAACTACTTATCACAGCCAGAAAAAGATTACTTGAAAGAAATTACTTCAGGACACCAAAAATAAAAAATTACTTGCTTTTGCTCTCATAATTTTTCAACTTGCCTTCTCCATAGAGAGGAGTAGAACTGTCCTGGCATGCAAACATGGAGCCCAAATTCATCTGTTTATATACATCCTGCTTCTCAGATGTGCAGGGTGCAAACATGCATAATATATATGGGTCAAGTTTGATTGCTTAGGAAGGAGGCAATAATGCTGGACTAATTATTTTCCTGACCTGATGGGTAATATTTTATTTAACTCCACACTAGGGAAGCTAAACTAGCTGGCAGGAAAGAAAAATGTATTCTCAAAGGAATAATGCCAGTTTATGCAGCACCTTTGATTTTGCATACACTCGATGATTGAGATAATTTTAAACTATTATTTATTCATTATGTTTTTATTTGGATCCCAAATGCAAAAGTTCAATTTTCCTATTCCCCTCCCCATGCCTAATATTTGTTACAGTTGCATTTTTCAAACCATTTACTGTCTGAAGGGTAAGTAGAATGACACTGCTCATAATGTGCAAATAAATGTGAAATAAGCTAGTCAGCTCAAGTGGAATGAATTACTGTCACTGGTAAAATAAGGCAAGAGGGAATGGCTGCCTTGGGAACTAAAAAAGACTCTAGCAGGTACTGCTATTGAGCGACTGGAATAACACTTACTATGATTTATCAAAGACCACTTGAAAGCACTTCTGAGGCATTAAATAGGCATGAAAAGAGGCTTTAGTGGCAACGGGACTATGCCAGAACTGAGTGATTAGGAGACTCAAAAGCTTGACCCTGACATGCAGCCTATGAACAAGGGATGCCAAAAATCTTCAAAGAGGAGAGTGGAGAGTCCAGTTAGTTTTGAAGAGATGACCACAGAGCTATTGGGTACCCATTACAAAAAGCTGATAGTGGGAAAATGGAGAAAGGAAAAAACCTCAGTCCATTATTACTACCACATGAGCACACCAGACCACCAGAAAAATAGCTTTGTGTAAGAATAATCTCATAAACGAAGGAAGATACTTAAAATATTTTCAGTTTCAACATGACTGTGATTTTACAAAGACAATTTGCTGCACCCAGTTTTTGCTGCCAATCTGTAATTGCAGCAGTGCCCATGTGGCAAGGCCTGGCTCAGTGTACCAGAGAAGGTGCTGCCTCTGCTGAGCCCCCACAGTGCTGGGCTCTGCTGAGCCCACATCAGGTCACAGCTTCGGTTTGCACAGGCCAGCATCCTGCTTTCAGCTCTCACCTGTTCAGGCACTGCTCAGTCTGCTGATGAGAAGGAAACATTTTGATACTGGACAAGATTTTAAAGATGGTCCTGCTCCACAACATAGATCCCACTGCCTTCCCTGTGCAGACTGGAGGATGTAGTAGCTCACTCACTGTGCTAGCAGCAGCAACATTTAGCTCTGGCTCCAGCTGATCTTACAGCAAAGGTGTGCCCAGCTGCTCTCAACAAGGAAGGGAACACTCCAGTCTGTCCAGGAACATGGCAAGGACTTCTCTGCTCAGTATGAGGCAGCACTTTGCAAGCCTTATGTTACTCCTGAACCCTTGAAGCAGCTGGTCTTTCAGCTGTCGCCTTCACTAGAGAGAGCCATTGGTGCCCATTTAACACTGCATTTTCTTCATAAGAAAATAAGTCATTAAGCAAGTTACTAAAGTGATGATTTTAGAAAAAAACCTTAGTGCGAGTCAGTATGTGGCAGAGTTCCAATTCCCTGTCTCATCTTCAGAAGAATGGCCATCTAGAGACTGCTGTGGGTGTGGAAAAGCATTAATGGTGAACTGTGAGGCGGATGGAGGAGTATAGTTTTTCTTACACTACCTAATAAACTACATTTCACCATCCAACTTTATGATTTTCTGAAAAAATAGACATCTGCCTACTTCTCAGCAAAGATTTAATAGCAGCAAGCTGTAAAATAGTCTTACATTACTACGACTTCATTATTTTCACAAAATATACTACTGTCATCTACTTGCACATAATGAAGTATTGTCATAAAACAAGTCTCCTGAAGTCATTACTATGAATTAGTGAATTTCTACTGTCTGTTTAAGACAATTGTTGGTATTCTGAATCTTACAGAACTAAACCCCATCATCATTGTGCCTGAAACCAAACAATGCTTGAAAAAATACATCAAACAAATGCTGATATTGCAATGCACAAGGCCCATAGCATCTCCTTATATTCTCAGGAAGCTCTCAGAGAGAGCACTGAAGATGTATTACAGTTTTATCCAGAAATAGTCCTAAATGGCACAAAATCAAAATAAGTGTAAGGTCATCTCTCCATGTCTGACATAAAAAACGCAGAACAAAGTAACCACTCCCCTGGTTTTAACAGTGGGGAAGGGACCAAGATGGGGAAGGAGACCCTCCATGAGGTTCTTTTACCTTGGAACTTGCTCTCAGAACACAAACTAGTCAGCAGTGTATGGTGTGAATGTCCTGAAGTTTCAGATGTGCTGCAAGGTCCCATAGGCACTGAGAAGCAATAGATGTGGGAGATTTGTATAGTCACAAGGCAAGAGATGTGACAGAACTTGGTTTCTCTGCTCTGAAAAAACCTGTTCTAAGAGTTTATTTCCCAAAAGCATCCAACTTGAAAAATATGAGCCAGCAGTTTTGTAGTGTAGGCAGGTTTTGTTTGCTCAGATGAGACATGTCTGTACAATTTCACATGCACAGACAGGACACAGTGAAGTCAGGACCTAATTCTCCTTGAAAAGCAGCTGAACCTCAAAATTCCTTTATGTAATTTCAGTGTACCTCAGACAATCCTGTCTGTCCCTATAGCACTAGCAGGTCTACCAAGAGCTTTGACAAAATCAGTCAAAATCACTTATCAAATAGTGTCAATATAAGCTAACATGCAAGCCATTCTAGTGGACCACATTTTTTGGGAACATCCCAGGAGCCCCCTACCTCTTTGTGTGGCTGTGAGCATGCAGAGGGATTTCTCCGGAGGAGGAACATAACCACAGAGCTGTCCAGTGGGATTGCTCTCTCCAAGTACTCCGTAGAACAGCTTAAAGAGAGGAAACTTTTCTTTCAACACTTCTTTTTTCTGGCATCTGCTTTCTAACCACAACACAGCTCAAAGGCCATGCCAGTGCTGCTGGAACCCATAGCTGCTTTAATCCACTGTGTGCGTGCCTGACAGAAATACCTGA
>VXBX01001600.1:60525-94269 GCA_013400415.1 Scytalopus superciliaris
ACACATATACAAAAACAGGAGAATCCAAGCACACCTTCCATAGTAAAAAAAAAAAAAAAAATAAAAAAGAAGTGAGGTTATACTTGTACTTCAAGAGAAAAAAACCTGATGTTTTATAGAGAACAAAGATATTTCAGAATAACTGAAATACTAACTAGGTGGGCAGTGTAGTTATTAGGTGCTGTGTGATGAAAAAAAAATAAGACAACTGATTGAAGAAAATACTGCAAATTCAACATACTTCAGTAAAAACAATCGGAAACAACACCAGCTTGGATTGCAAATACAGAATCCAATTTATCTGCTTTAGCTTGTAAAAATACATTGCACTGGCACTGTGGCCTCTTGCATCATCAACCTGTCCAATGTCCACCAGGTCTAACATGCTTATGACATCTGAAAGATTAATGCAGCATAACAGGCCTGAGCTTGTCTCTGTATTTTTGCTGCCTCCACCTGAGCAGTACAGAGCTCCTGTGGTTAAGGACTCATCCATAGGAGTACACCTCAAAAAACATGTGGTACCACCAACACAAGAAGGCGTTATAGGGACAGGGGAATTCCAAAACCTTCTTGCAGACAGTGCACATGAAGAAAGTTCATCAGTTTATATTGTTTACCAGTTTTTATGGACAGGATTGTCAGCAAATAAAAATTGTTATGGAATAAAATAAACAAACTAGCTTCAGGAAGAGAGAAAATAAAGAATATATTACCTAATATGAAACATATTATTTGATATTTTTCATACTACCATATTACTTCAGGTCTTTCCTATATACATAACAGTAGCCATTTACATACATTTGTACTTCACAGCAATACAAAACAATGAAAAAAAAATAAATCACAATTTGTAAAGCTCCCTCCCTTACTCTGGTGCAAAGGCTGCAATTGGAATTCAGGCAGCAGAGATGCACACGTGTAAAAAGAGTACGAGCAAAGACAGCACCCAGTGTATTTAGTCTGCAGTCCAAATAAATACTTGTAATACTACATTGGTTTTTCTTTCTGATTGACATATTTTATATGCATTATTTATTAAGCTGCTCTAAGGTCATGTCCTAGCATTAATTTCCACTCCCCCATTTATTGCTACTTATTATTTGTACTCTAGTAGCACCAAGTTGTTCCAGCCATTGCCTGGATCCCATTCTGTTAAGTACAGCTAGACCAAAGGATAGGGATGCACACTGTGTGGGTAGAAGGCAAAAATGTCAAACACCTTACAAGCACGAGCTTGCTGAGCTTCTTGCACATTTCTAATAGATTCATTTTCCCTAATGAAGGGCATATGGAGGAGAATGGGAAGATGGAGTGGTAGTGAAATGTGTCCAAGAAATCACAGGCTTCAGCAAATAAGCTGAAAAGTACCTGCACATATGCATACTCACACAATTTCCATACAACTACGTTTTACCACATGTTGCCCCAGTGGACCTTGTCATGCAAACATCTACGACCCTGAAAAGATGCATCTGTTTCCCCAGAAGGGCACATTTCACAGCCACATCGTAACAATCACGAACCTTGAACAGACGTGGGACCTTGACTTTAAACAGAGCAGACCAACATCCCCCAGAACTCAGACAAACAGACACACAAAAGTATTCTCTGTGGTGAGAGATGGTCAGTCAAGGTGATCCAGAGCATTTCTCACTGTCCACAATGGCAGACTGAATATGGAAGAAGGAAGAGTGGTCATAGCCTTGGGGAACCTTCAGTATCCTTTGATTGATTCTCTCAAATTTTAGAAATAGGAAAGAATGAAAGCTGCACTTGTTTCAATCAGTAGGGAACAGCAGCCTATTTGAAATTTCTTGTCAATCTTGTTTTTCAACCAGACCTCAAGTTAAAAGTAGCAGTAGAAACCTGCCTTCTGCTTCACAACACACAAGGCTGGCACACAGCAGAGACCAGAAACTCTCTGCATTTGCCTCTTCCCACACTGGAGCTTAGAGCCTTCATAAAACCCTGAGGGAACACACAGTTTCTGTTTGGTGAGGCACTTTGCTTTCAGTTGTGAAGAGCGGAACACTAACAAACACTCTTTCCCATTCTTCCTTCTCCTTCACGCTCCTGATTTCATCTCCATTACCTCATATACCATGCAGCCTGTTACAGCCATGCTATAGGTAGCCATGGTCAATCAGCACTGGTTTCCATACTAATCTCCTTCAGTGTGGGTGGTTGCATGGACACAGAAAACCAGGAGTCATTTGGTTTCTTTCTCCCAGGGTTCATGGAGACAGATACAAGAAGGGGTCACCTCCTACTACACCCATTTTGACTGTCTGTGTAGTTGGATTGTGTTATACATTGAGCCCACATAGTCTAATTTTAAGTCAAAGAAACTAATGTGGCATTCAAAGATGAATGCAAAAGCATTCTGGAGCAGCATATATTCTTTTTCTTTGAAATATTTGAGAATATAAATACAGCCATAAATTTTCTGAAAAATATTTTGGCACACAAATTTTGAGTGAAATCAATACAATCTGAAAGCAAAACAGGCACTGAATGCTAATCCGGGGCGGGGGAGAGTATTTCCCTTATTTTGGCATTTCTGGGGATATTCTGCTCTTTCTGAAGAAATGGCATGGATTGCACACTGTGCTGGTTTTGTGGGGTTTTTTCCATTTCCACTGTGTTTCTAACTTCTGCTTTTTTATCTGGATTTTTTTCCTCAAGGCTCTGTGGGGAGTCCCTGCAAGTGATTGCTATCAGTGCATCCCACCCCATAAGTCACACCCAAATTCTGTGATTTGGAGCAACTTCTTCACCCTCAGCTTTGCCTCACTTGTTCTTTGATTTCGTTCTTTTCTGTGATCTCTTCTTTTGTTTGGGATCTCTCATTAGCCTTGCACAGCTTTTCCAGAAAACAGAATCATCTCGTTTTATCCCTCTTACTGAAAAAGTGAAATGTAATAAATCTCAGCAAGTCTGGTGCCTTTGTTAACACATTTGTATCCCTATTAAATGCCACCTAATAAATTCTGCATCATAAAAAATTAAGATTGGAAAGGGAGGAAAAAGGAACTTACGTGGCACTTCTGAAAAATCTAACCAATCTAGCTGATAGGAAAGCATGATGGAATAGAAAGCAGGTGAAGACAAACTGCTGCTTCCCTTGAATTTATTGGAAAAGTAACAGCTAAGTCAATTCCAGCAATGCTTAAGGGTCCATCAGAGGAGTGGCAAGGACAAGATGTCTCAAAAGCAGGGAGGAATAAATAAAATACTATGGCGGGGGGGTTGGGGAAAGGCAGCATAACATTTTTTGGTTTGGTATTTAGTTCTTGTTCTGTCTCTGGGGGAAAAAAAATAAACCAAACCAAACTGAAAACAGAACTCAAGGGAACAGAAAGTGCAAGAAAAAATAGAGGAGCAGAAAGACATCAGCATGTGGAGAGGTGAGGTTAAACAGCAAACTACAAATTAAATGCTGAAGACAGACAACACCAAATAATGGCACAGCAAGATCTTGTAGTGCAAGAGCCAGTCATTCCCTACGAACAAGGTCTTTTCTCCAAGGCCTTTGCCCATCTCTGAAACTCCATGGCCAGAGCCTCTGCATGGTGCAATAAACCAATAGCACAGAGCCACTGGAGCACCCACCCCTTCCCTCCCTGTATGCAGAGCTTCCATCATTTGCTCACAAAATGCACTTTAAGTGACATTGGCTGTTAATGAAACACACACTTGGTGGACTCAGAGTAATTTGTTCTTTTTGAAATGTCACTGCACACAGGCGGCTGCTGCTGCAGATTCAGACACCAGGCAGCTCTGTGGCAGAGCCAGGCAGGGCACTGTCACTGCCCCTCTTGGGCTGCACATATCCAACCACACCCTGAGCAGAGGAGACACCCAGCAGATCTGTGCCATCCCCTTCCTCGCACAACTGGTCTGATGGAGCAACTGGGACCCTTCCACGCTCATAAAACATTTTCAATTCAATTTTAAGCTGTATTTCTTGATGCCCAAGAGGAGAGCATACCGAAATCACAGGATCTGAAGGCATCACAGCTTAAGGAAACCAACCAACACACATGGTTTTGTCCTGCCATTCATTCACAAAGCAACTAAAATAAAAAAATACTGCATTTAGCAGTGGCAGAAGCACTATGAGCCAGGCAACAGCAGCAATGAGCTCTATTCATTGTAGCCCTTCATTATGTATCACTCAGAGAAATCCTGCTGTTTTCTTTCTGTTTGCAAGCAAGCCTCAAGCCTTTTCTCAGCAGCTGTCACTTGGTTCACAAAAAAAGGCCTCTCAGCACCATGGCGATTAAATACCATTATAACTTTCCTCCTTCTGCATACTACAGTAGGCAATCAATATGGGCTTACATTTTATGAGACAAGGAGTTAACTTGTTCAATTACGGTGCAGACAGCTCTATTCTTTTGTAACAAGTAATCTGGGTAGGGAAATCGATACTGACAGGCCCGATGCACGCCAGCTAATTTCATATTATCCTCAGCCAATCGGGTACCTGCAAATAATAGAGTTGTTGTTACAGTTCATTATGGGGAGGTGGGATCAATATCGGTACAATAAGAGGATTGGCAATGCATCTGCTGCATAAGTAACCCTGAAGGGAAAGAAGGTCCCACCAGTGCAGCCAGCACGCTCACATTTACATAGCCAGGGAAAACAAAAGTGCCAGTGAGGTCCCTGCTCCCTGACCTACAATTAAAGATGAAAATACCCCAGAACTGGAGCAGGATAAACAAACCTCCCTCGCCTACTGCCAGAATAAAACAGAGAGGGGGGCAAAGTTGAAGAAAACGTTAATAGCAGATTAAAAGACATGCATGTGCTTCATAAAATGAGATAACACATGCACAGCTAAATGAACCAGAAACAATCTATTATTTTTCTAAGCATTACATTAATATACAATGTATGTTTGACAAAATACAAGGCAGAAAGGGAGAAAACATCCAGTCCTATTCTGATGAAGATTATATATATTTTATACACATGGTATTTCATGGAGCATGTTTTCTTTGATGATGTAAAGTCCTACCTATGTTAACATTTATTATGCAGGGTGTGCAAATGGGGCAGAAGAAAAATGAGAGATTCTGGTATTCAAATTAGGGATTAGAGAGAGAATTCTGTGGTATGTGTTTCAAACAGCTTGAGAAGTAATAATGTGCTTTTTATTTAGTTGGTGAAGGAATACAAGTGGAATAAAAATAATTTTTTAAATAAATAGACTTCTGAAAAAAGAAAAAGTGGGTTTCTAAAAAAAGATGTATATCTTGAGGTAGCAAAAAATTAATTTTTACCTGTCCACAGTCACAGAACAGATACCAGAAGTATCTTAGAAGGGAACACTTACACTTTACATTTTCATACAATTTTTGCCCCCTAGTAGATACACAATTAGAGACAACACAGGTTTTGATTTCAGAGGCAGCAAAAGCTTGTAGTCTTGACTGACACAGAGAAGAGCTGCAGCTGTCCATTAAATCCTACCCTCAAATCAATGGCAGACGTTTGCTTGGCTTGCAAGGAGCAGAAATCTGCCTGAGCTGCCTAGAACCACATCCCAATTCAGGAAACACTTTTCAAAACACAAGTATTATCACAGAAAAATAACACACACCAAGATGAGCAGGTACTGACTCTAATTTAAAAACTGTGTTCTGAGGATTAAAATGCCAGGGTTTAAGTGTCATAATGTCCCCCAAATAGAACACAAAAAAACAGAGGGCATCTAGAACACAAACTTAAAAATGTCTGCCAAGTACTTTCACCTGTATACCACCTAGTCATTTCTTCTTAATAATCCACATTTCTCTATTTAAGCTTCCTAACTTTCACCTTCTAAAACTCTAATGGTTACACACGTGGAACAGTTAGAGTTTCTCACATTACGTTCAGGAGAACTGTCCTTTGTGCAGGACACACGTTGCCACCCCCTCCAAGATGAGTGTTTTGACAGTTCACCGGAAGTCAAACTGATGAAACTGAAAATTTAGAAACTCATTCTTGCATCATCATACATCCCTTTTTGTGCATTTTGATCCTCACAGGTCCCCTCCATCTCAGGACATTCTTAACTCTTACCAGCTGAACTTATGTAATAAACACAGACTTCAGGACATTTGTCCACATAAAACCCAAACAAACCACTACAGAATTCGGGACATTTCAACTTGACCATCCATTTTTACTCCTGCAAGGCTCATGGCCAGGGATTTTCGCACATCAAAATTAGGCTCTGTTGCCAAGGTCTTATTTGGTTCTCTAATACTGTTCATCAGCTTCTGAAAATGAAAATATCCATCAGCTCAATTCCTTTCCCCTGCTTGTACTCCCTCCAAAATCTGGGATGGGATACAAATGTGTCATTAATACTAATGACCCTTTCAAGCCAGCCTTAAAAGAACAAGTATTTTGTTAACTCTGCAGTTCCTGTTAACACATTATAGCCTTTGGAATAAATTACTGGTAATCTAATTTCATTCATTTTTGAAGTCCATTAATTATTTTTCATCAAAATGCAAAACCAGGCATAGTTGAAGGGGTGGTGGGGGAGAACGAAAACTCATGTGCATGCTGGATTCACACTCCACACTCTTAACTCTTACCAGCTCAACTTATGCAATAAACATGGACTTCAGGGAAGATTTTATGCATCCGTCACCTGCATGTGTCAAAGCCATGAAAATGGAGTCGGAGAAGCCTCACTCCTAATAGAATTGATAGTATTCATGTTAAAGAAATCAGCTCCTTTGTCTGTGCCATGGGGACCAAACAGCTGCAAGCAAACTTCATGGCTGCAAAATAACATGGTCCGAGAGAGGCCTTAGGAGGATTTTAAGGAAGACTTAGGAGGAACTGAGAAAGGAGTACTCAACTGTGCAACACCTCCATCCACAGCTGGCATCAAGCAATCATTATTTTATTTCCCTCACGCATCAAAATACTGCACAGAATACAAAGCAATATGCATGGAAATACACCCAAATGTTTTCAAATTACATCCCAATAACGTGGAAAAATAGCATAAAGGTAACAGGAGAAAGTAATTGCGTACTCTCTAATGCTCAGCTTATCATAACCACTGAGCAAGATACCTGCATAGCAGAGAACACGGAAGACTGATCAGCAGATTCCCATCTATCCTCATGCACTCTCAAGTAAAAGTAAATCAATGTATATTAGCTGGGAGCCACCAGAGCAGCCAGATTCAGTCTCTCCGAGTACCCTAGCAGGCATAAGTAAGAAATATGTGCATTTTTCAGTACGGGATAAACGGTTCTAACTTATCCTCAGAGAGCCCTCCTATGTATCAGTGTTACTATTCTCCTGGTAGAGGCTCATTTCTTACAGTAGTGTCATAAATACAGGCTAACTTTTATATCACAGCTCCCAGGCGAGCATCCTGTCAAATTCTGGGTAATTAGAGCTCTTCAAAACCTAGTTAAATTAATAGAAGGCTGAAACAAGGTTTTGTTTCAAATCCTTAAAACCTGTGGATCTGGAATATTGAAACATGCTTTCTCCACCCTGTCGTGCTCTGGGTGTCTGTGGCAGCAAAACAAATATCTTTTTTTTTTTAATGGGCTGAAACTTCAAACCATTTCTCCACCAGAAACCAAGCAGCAAATTGTTCTGTTAGAACAGTTAATTTTTCTGAGACATCAAAACAGGGCAGTATTGCAGAACTAAATTCATCCCCCATAACATACTGTGCAGTCATCTGAAATCCTACATGGTGGAGACTCAGCACCTTTCAGACCAGCTCATTTGGCAAGCACAGTTCCAGACAAGCCTCTGTGGATACTGCTTATACCTTGGCAAAATAAAGACGATAATTAGCCTCCTTTCATTTGATTCTCATAAAATTCAGCTTTACAATTGCTCCTACAAAAGTACCTGCTGTGATTCTTGCAACCAAAGCAACAATTGATGCGCTTGTATAATGATGTGCCATATAAAACATTGTGAAGTGATAGCTTCACACCTCCTGCTATGGGTACTGTGCATAACTATTTCTAATAGGCAGATATTCCATTTAACAGCTACTAAAACCTTGGATATATTTATTAAAAGGCACTAAGCAATTCATGTTTAATTACTTCATAAAAGAAACAGAAATAGTAGTGGAGGAAGAGTTAAATATGGTACTAAAAGGAAGAAGCTACAACTAATCACAATTAAGAGGAAGTCCCAGGCTATTTAAATGCTACAATCCAATTATATCAGGTAAAATGAATTACTTCTTTAATGCTAACTTTATATGAAGATACCTTCTTATTGCTCTCATTAATAATCATCAGACATCATTTTAGCCCATATTGGCTGCAATAACATTTCTATTAGCATCATGGTGTAGCAGCACTGACAATTAAAATAAAAAATAAATCAAACCCAGAACTGAATAAATGTAATTATAGTTCAGAAAAGAGCTTTTATGACTATTTGATTAGTCAACTGAATAGTACTTATCTTTTAAATCTTAAACTTCAGTTAAATGGAATTTTAGACTTATTACAGTAGTCCCTGAAAAACTAAGATACAGGCAGCAGATGCTTACAAGAATTATTTCTCTGCCTTAGAGCCAATATGTAATATGGTATCTGAGGAGCATCAAGTGAAATAGACTTAATAGAGCTGCAAAACATCAGAATAGAAGAAACTACAAGGGCATAAAAATACGCCCAAACAACCAACACCACACAAACACAACCAAAACCCAAAAAACCACTGAAGACATAAGTAATAAGGCTTCTTTCAGTTGTGCTCCACTGGACTCCACGCACCTTTTCATGTCTTGAAACCTTACCATGGAGAAACATCAAGTTATGTACAAGACAAGAAGGAACATCTTCAGCAATACTACCATAGTCCGGCCCATAAACAACAAAGGGAGCAACAAACTTCTGGCTCAGCAGATTCCCAGGGGATCGAAATAGAGGCTACAGAGCTGGACACAGTAGTTGTGGTACACAGTGACTATTTCACAACAGGTACCAACACATTCTATATAAATACCAACAGCACTTAAAAAAAAAAAAAAAAGCCAGAATTGGCTGTTCTAGAAAGGTGAGAATTTTGTTATGGGCAAAGAGCAAAAAATTGTGGCGGCTTACCTGTGGCAGAGTATGGAACACTGCCAGCCTCAGTCAGCTCAAAGGGATGTGCAAATGTCTGGAAACTTACAAAACAAATATTTGATCAAATATGCATCACTATCAAATTTTCTCCAGGAACGTGCTGAGTTTTTACTTTCAGTCTTGGATGTTTGATGCTGAGAATTTGTAACTCATTTACACAACAAAACATGTAGAACTGTTCTTTTCTCTTCAATTTTTCCTAAAGGGAGTGGGAGGGGGTAGGTATTTTGATAAGAGTTCTTACATATTCAAGTTTTTCTTCCTGCACTAAAAACTCCTACTTTAAACTTCTAAACTGCAAGAGTTTAAATTAGAGATCTAGTCCCCATGGCTGCAGATAATTGCAACAGTTATAGTCTCATATTTTCATCTTTTATACCAAAATACTTTTGCTAAATCCACATGTGAAAGTGAAGTTCCACTCTTCCCCCAGGGATAAAAGTAAAAAAAACTTCAGTTCTACAAGCAATTACAGTTTTGCTTTCTGAAAATTTACCAGGCAACAAAAAAATAATCCAAACACAAAACACAAAACTTTTTCTGAATTTTCTGGAAACTCAAGTGCAATTCAGTATAAGTAGATGCTACAATATTATCAAAAAAATTTACCATTGATAGACAGAAAATATTTGAGAAGCCATATTGTCCCCCAACTCCCATAGATCTTTCAGTGAAAACTGGGCATCACAACTCCCTCTTTAACAGCTCTAGCAGCCCTCCTTCACTGACAAGACCCAGCAACAAAAGCTATTTATCATACAAGTTATTTATCTCATTAAAACAAAGAAGCTTTATAATGAAAACTCAATTAGAAGCAACTGAGTTTCAAAAGGATGACAGGTGTATCCAACTCAAAAACACTGGATCCACATCTGCCTCTGGATATGATTTCCTTTGAGTTCAGGTGTTTTCAGATTAAAACCTCAAAGTCCCATTTCTACCTTGCATACACCACTGTGAGTGAGAGTGAGTACCCACAGCCTGGGGATTTAAAACACTCGTGGGACAGACATGCAATAAAGCAGTCACACAGCCCAGCCTTGGGTACACCTGCTGTTTTGGGGAACAAACTTAAAGGTGTGTATCCAGCTACTGAGTACTACCCAACACACTTCTTACAGGAACTCTGCTCTGGAATTGCAAAGGCAGAGCCTCAAAATTCTTTTCAAGCACCAAAACATAACTTTGGACTTGATCTCACTCAACCAACCTGGCTCCCTTTTCTTGCCTTTGTGATTCAAGTGCTTATCAGTCCTGAAATAGCCAAATAGCTGGTGAGCTGAAGGCATTTCAACTGTTACTGCTGAAATAATTTCAACTGGTACTACCTAAATTTAAGCAGAGACCAAAGAAGCCTGGACCATCCAGGAGGAGTTTTCATGTGTCTGTTCTACAACCAGCCAGCAGCAAAAACTGTTCTGCTGATGGAAAGGGGTTTCAACTCTGAAATTAACAAAATAACTTGCACTTTTTAAAAAGAAAAATATCACTTCTAGACCTGCCTGCCTCTGGCTCCTTAGCACTGCACTTTACCACCTTCTTTAAAAAAAAGGCATTTATCAGTCAATCAAAATACAATTCAAAACACTGCAATGCCCAGCCAGGCCACCCACTATCCCCCAGGCTAAAGATTAGAAAAATCACTAATTGCCATTTCACAATAGCCAGGAAAGAACTTGTTGGAAGTTCCAGTTTACAGTAACTCAAGTTTCACTGAAAAAGCCTCAGTGCTTTCGACAGCAGGGCTGCTCTGCAATCACAGCACTGCCCCTTAACTCCTTTAGGTCCCTTTGAAATTCCAGGGCAGATCGACTTCTCTTGGTCCATAACACACTATTATTACATGGTAGTGCTTTTGTTTTGAAAGGTCTGCTACCTTGGTTGTTAAAAAACTTTCCTGTTTCTTTTGGAAATGTCTGAATTCCCGTTAAAAGCCCCAATCCCTGTGTAATACAAATCTGAGTTAGAAATATCCAGTACAGTAATTTCTGGACTGCTCGTGCATTGATTTGAAACATCTCTAGATAATTTGCTTTGTATTCTACTGTCCTCCAGTGTCTTTTAGGAAAAAAAAAAAAAGGGTTTAGTTTCAATATAGAGAATTCTTTAAATCCTTGCGGCTTTGACTGCTGATTATTTTATAAAGCCACAGAGAACAGTTTACAAGAAGCCAAATGGGTAATCATTATTCCCCATCAGCAATGAGCTGTGACTTGTGTAAATTGCATAATAAATTAGGTATTTTGAGATAAATGAATTTACAATAAACAATCACGGGCTGAAAAGCCCTACTCCTTGTCTCCAAAGGCACAAGCTCTGGTTAAAATCAGCCACAGGTAGTTAAGTGATTATAAACTGTAAAAATAAATCAACCTGATATAATTGCTCCAAGGAAAAAATTACCAACATATTTAAAATTTCAGCAGTGCACCTTTTCCCATATCCATTTGGCATTATCTAATTACCTTCACATTTCATTTCCATCAGTGATATGACCTGTATTTTCCTTTTATAACTGTCAGGGAGGGGGTTGGAGGGTGGAGTGGAGGACCACAGTGATAAATCAACCTCACCATTAGGACCGAAATGGCTCATCGCTGCAGCTCTAAATCCAGGATTTATAAAGATGTCTAGGCCATATAGCACACTTGTGGACACCATAATAAATTCATGAGCACATTGCCAAGGCAAACCACTTCATTATGTGGCAGGCTGCTAGCCATTAATCTAGCAGAGAGAGATTCCTGGGAAACTGAGACTGCTTGGAAATTTATGCAGGCCTAAAGTTACCCATTTCATTATGGATTTAATCTGCTCTTTCTGCCAGAGTGCATGAAAGGTTTTTACAGTTTAGATCAAGTGCTTGTAACTCCCTATTTTATATTATTTCTTCAACAATAATGTCCTAATTTTCCTCTCAAAAACTATTCAAACTGAATGCCTTCACGCTTGCCTTCCTCTAATATTACACTAGATAAAATATTTATACAATCAATTGACAAAGAGCAATTTTTTTCCCTTAAACGTTCCATTAACATGTAAATTTTCATATGATCTTTATCTCATAGACAAAATGTGCTTAGCAATGCCCACCTTCTTCCAGACAGTTAACCCTTTTGTTGGCTGTAAAGAATCCAGATCAAAACAGATTCAGTGGCCTCATTTCTAAAGCCCCTAAAAGGCCTTGTATTTAAATTATTATTCATTGAAAGAAGATGTAGCTCCTGAAGTACTTTGCTTTGCTTTTTTTTTTGATGTCTCATTCTCCCTTCTCATACACAGGCACAAAGACACAGACATGCATTTTAGGTCCAATGCCTATAAATAAGTTATTTCAAATTACTATTTTCAACTTTGTTGTAGAGTTTAGTAAAATGTCACTAATAATGCAGAATATTTCAGATGATACTGACTCTGACATATGAAATTAGATTAATGAGACAAACTACAAAAATAAAACTTATTTACATTGAACTGAATAATTGCAGATGACTATCTTCTGTAGATAAAGATTTTGTCACATTCCAGGTGACCCTGTTAATTTATGGCCACTGTGCTTACACTGCTAAGTGAGAAATTTAGGCAAAAATGCTTTCAGCATTTTGATTCTTATGACACATAATGGGAAGACCAAAACCAGAAACCGGAATAATAAATATTTTTTGGGGAAAAAAAAAATCTTAACTATGCCACTTTCATCTGTGTTCAGTATTCTTTAATGCTGTTATCTCACTAGAACTCCAGCCATGCATTTGTTAAAACACTCCAAATGCCTTGCTGGAAATGGGTCTGAAAGGTTACATTTGTATGTTAGGGTGGTTCCCATTAACTGGCAAAGTTAATTTTGATAGACAAGTGCTTCATGTGCCTTTGAAACTGGGATGGCAAATAGTCTCTTCATCATCACTCTTACCAGTCCTGGCAACCTACTGCGTGAGCATGCACGTGAGTTGTACAGGTTAATAAATCCATCACCAGCTGAGGACAAACCAAGAGGCACGATTTTAATAATGCAAATTTATCTTTTACATCCATCTTAATATTAAAAGATGATTATGGAGCAAGAAAGCACATGAGAACAAGATGTGTATGCAAGCCTTCCTTTTATTACAACTTCATTTTTTTTTCTTGTGTTAAATGAGCGAAGTGAAAAGTTGTCTTGTCCACTTCAGTAAAACAGCTTTACCCCTGTCAGGAGCATCTGGGTTGTAGGACAATTGCAACTCCAGTTCTGAACAGGTATATTTCGTCAATAACTCATTGTCTCCTCTCTTGGATAAGCCAACTTCATGAATAAAACTTCTACCCATGCAAAAGTATCTCTCTGGAATCTTTGGGATAAAAGTTACACCAAAAAAAGTAGTTGTGAGCCACCTATCCAAAAAAACCAACCAAATAAACAAACCCAAAGGCAGACCCAAATCCTCCTTAGCAGACAAAGTCTATACTGCAGAATGCAGTCCGGATCCTCTTTTTTTGTTTGTTTGTTTCATTTTACACATAATAAAGGGAAACTACCTTTTATATAATTCATTATTCTACTACCAAAGAGAATACTGATCTCAAAGTGGATGATCTCCATATCACAGTGGGAAAAGGATTCATGAGACACAGGTTCAGATTCAATAGCTCTTTACATCTGTCTCACTTGCAAAGTCTACCTGAGCTTTTTCTCATGCTAATGTGCATTTTCCTTTTTCTATTATTTCCCCCAAAATATTACCTTTCTAGCTCTAACAATGTGGGAGACAACGACAACATGGAGACCAACTCTGTTGAACTCCAAAATGAAACACTTATGTGGAATTCAACTGCTCATAAAAAATAATATAAATCAGCATTAGTCAGTTATTTAATTATTACACTCAGAATTACCTAACAGAGACACATTGTAGAAAGCTGATCAGAACAACAAACTGGAACAAGCAAGGGACTAAACAATTAATTTGAACATGTTCAGCAGAATTTCAACTTTTTTCCCCAGCAGGAAGGGAAATTCTGCATCAACCCAGGAGTTTAGCTTAAAGCTATTTTTAATATTTTTAGTTTGTTAAAAGTGAAGAAAGTAAAGCATCTTATATATAGTTAGTCTCAACCTAAACCAAAAAAGCTTCACAATTGGCTGCACAAGCTGTAACTGTGGTCTATTACATTCATAATCCCCAAATCATCACATTAGTGTTTTACAGACTGTTTCAGTTTGGACATGTCAGACGACCGAAAACAGCCACGACCATCTCCCAGTGTTACTAAAAGTACTTTGATACTGCTGACATATTTTAGGAAGGAACAGTAATGACATCTTTCTAAGATAAGAAAATTACTTTTTGTTCTGCAGTCAGATCTTTCTCCGACTAATCAATCTACCTTGTACCTTGGGAAACAGTTCATATAAGCAACTAGGGTGCATCAAACCTGGAGGAAATGACTTCTCAGAACTTCACTGCCAGTGAAAACAAAGCTACAATAAACACACATCTCAGCCACACACAGGAGAATTCCCTTCTGGAGACAACCCCTTGGAAAACAAGAAGTTTGAAAAAGTTAAAAGCAGAGCATCTAATGAGTAATAATTGCATAATTGGATGAAATAATTCTTCACAAATAGATCCTAACATTGAAGAAAAAGTTTCTCAAAGTATGAGGGAAGATACTTTACCTCTTCAAGAAAACAAAAAACTTTAAAAATAACTGTGGACCAAACAAATGAAAAAAAAAAAATCATTAAAAAAATCAAAGTGAGGTAATATTATATCTGGCATCATTAAGTATTCACCACTTTTTAAATGCTATCTTTTTCAATATGATTTTTAAAATATGCACTATATTTCTCTTTCTTTATTTCAAATAGCATTTCCTTTATCAAAGCTGGCACTAAGACCCAGACTCTCAAAGACTTTGAGGGCCTTGACCTGAGATCCAACACAAACCCGGGAGTCTCCCAATTAATTTCAGTTACACACAGCAAGTCTATCCATCGAAACCCTGAAACACCCAGAGCAGCCAACAAGTCCTCACACCCGTCTGTGCTCCAGTGAGGTTTTGCAGTCACAGATGCCCAGATCCCACCAGAGCACACTGATGTGCCTTTACAGCCATGAACCACTAAATTCACCCTGGTTTGGGACTGGTTAAGCAAAGCAGCAAATGTTTTATATTTTCTCAGAAACTTCAAGCCCAAGTTAAGCTGAAAGTCTTCCTTACAACGCTCACTTTTACGGCTCTGGGACTAAGCTGTTACAAAACCCTGAACACTGTGTTCTTCCTGGGATACTCTAAGCAAACAAGCAGCTGATTCTCCACACCCTCTTTTTCAAGGCTTTGTATGTATCTGGCTATACAATAAAAATAAATTTCCATCAGCAAGTTGAACAAAATCCAAGGTTTTTAGCTAAATTCAATCGATTCAGGCCAATACAAATACAGGAAATATAATACAGTTTAACAGTGCAAAAGCCTATAAAACCTATAAAATGTTTCTGGGGGCAGTGATCCATGCCAAAATGCCAAGAAGAATATGTCCAATAATACACACACAATTTTTTTCATGTAGACAACACATCCTGCACTTGTATATCTTAAGTGGTATCACCAGCACTGCTTATTCCAGGTGCAAAGGAGATTAGTTGGATGCTATATACATGAACAGTGAATTCCATCTGCATACAGTGAAGTGCTTGGCAGAAGGATATGCTTTAAGACAGCCAACTTGATAAAATTCATGAGCCCAGATAGCCAAGGTCGTCACTAATTCTTGAGTCTTACAACGTGAGGAATACACCTGTCAGAATCAGTCTGTTGCCATTGTATGGAGAACAATTAAACAGAGGCACAAGAGTTGAGCACTCTTTCAAGTCCCTGGCAACTCAACAGGCTTAAGTAAAGGGATGGTCCAATTACCTTAACATTTTGGCTTGTTCCTACCTCATTCCTGGCTATACCATGCACCTAGACTGTGCTGGGCACTAAGTGAGTGCCTGGGACAGGAGAGCGACCTTGACAGGGTGTGTTCTTAACACCCCTGAACAGGAGTGTATTCTTCCAACCAGTGCTTTATGGAGGGAGGTTGACCAACCCCTGTGATAGACTGAACCACAAGCCCAACAGTTTTGAGAGCTGTTGGTGTTGGCTGAGACCACAACAGAGCTGCACACTGAAATCCATATAGTACCCGCAACGCAAAACATGAGCTCAGTTGATACTGATTGGTGCCATTAGCTCCTTTGTTAAATATTGAATTCCAATAAGAACTGCAGCCAAAAGAACTGCAAAAAAACAGACTTCTAAAAGAAATAAGCAAAGTCAACTTAAAGCAGTTTTCTGACAGCAGTACCTTAATTGCATTTATCCTGTCCAAACACCTCCAAACAGCCAAAAAGCCGTTTATAGAGATTTACTACACAAGTAATAATGTTTCCTTTTCCAGAAGCCCTATTATCTGGTGAGAAGCAACTGAGCAGTTTCACAAAGAGGGCACCTCCAGCACTGCCATCTTAGCCTGAGCTAACTTTGGTGGAAAGAGGGAAAGAAAAAAAAGAAAAAAAAAAAAAAGAGAGAAGCAGATGATTAGAGCTCTGAGGTGAAAGCTGCCAACACTTTCTTACCAGGGGGTAGAAAACCATACGAGTTTAAATACTTCATGTTCAATGAGAGCTGTGCCTTTAAACTGTTGGCACCACTGGTCCTTCAGGTTGCTGAAGTTAAACTACATTGGCATTGCCAGAAAGCAGCAGCATTGCTTGCCAACCAGTCAGTCCCTGAGTAGGCTGATGAAATCCGGCACACACAGACACCACCACCGGCAGGAGCAAGGCTACTGAATGGATGCGACACTACAAAGAGCAGTAATAAGGCCAGAAAGGACAATTGCCCCTGTAATTTTAGGTAAATCCTGGAACAGAAGAAACAACCAAGCATACGAAATAGATGTATGTAATACAATTGAATAGCATTACTGAGCTACAAAGTTATCATGCCAAAGGGATTTGAAATTTGCAACAGATTCCACAACTCCACATCTTACTGTGTGTTTGGCCTCTTACATTTAAATTTATCATATGCTTTATCTTGTTCATATTATTAATATTTTCTCAAAACAATCTTCTAAAATGAAAAGAAAACCTCATTTAAAGGTCAGAATTTAGCCTGCAAATGCCTTCAGGTGTCTCCCATCTCAGTCAGAGTCACAGACTCAACACAAACAACACAAGCTGAGCAAGAAATGTACCAAATGGATTCCCACCCAACCTTTCAGTACCTCCTATATTTATTATTGTAAAGGTAACCAAAGACCAACGCAATAGAGAATGTAATTAAAACACTAAGGTTCACAAAGATAAGATTATCCACTTCTGTTCAGGCATTTTGATTTGAAAGACTCCACATTGACAAACTTGCTCCCATGTTTTGCTTTCAGTGCAGAAGTTCATTACAGAGTTGAACTTTTCCAGTAGAGAAAATAAAAGATAACACCACACTCAACTGAAGATCTGGAGGGCTGATTTCCTAACTGACTTGCACCACCTGCAAGTAAAACCCAACGTTTACTCATGTTGTAATAAGGGCAGGATCCTGGAAGAACCAATGCATTAACCCTGGAGTAATGCTCCATGAACTTGGTAGGGGAAGGGAAAATAAAGACACAAATAATTCATCAGCATGAAAATATATTCAGAAACAGACTAAGCTCTATGAACTCAGAAAATAAAGACTATATATATTTTAACATATTTATAGTATTAATTATTCAAAATATATGTTCTTTTATTTTTTAATTTGAGATTTAAAAAAGTCTATCTTGCCATAGTCAGAACCTTATTTTACGTCTTATCTAGGAGGCACTAAAGCTATCATATGCATTCATGTGCCATGTTACAGCACAGACACAGCTCACAAGAGGAATCTTTAAACTTACTTACTGGAGCACCAGTGGGAATCTTTTATTAGTCATAGCATAAAACTATTAACTCTATTCAGATATCCTTGCAATATTCTAGAAATTTTTTCCAGAGAATATTAAAGTACAAGCCTTCATCATGCACCCTTTCTGGTGTGGAAAGGGCATTTAAATTCATCCTGATACAACTTTTCTAACAGAGGCCCTAAAGGAGCCTTCCCTAAATCATACAGGGAAATCAAACTATCATTATAATCTACAATCTGGGGATTTTATCTATTGTTACTAAATCCCATTCTCCTTGACCTGATAGAGACTGACCAATCCACTCCACACCCCATCACAAGAATCTTCCTCTGCCCCCAACCCTCTCTTGTTCTCCATTGGCTTCTTCTGGGTTCTCCACTCTGCGCTTCAACTTGAATGCCAAGGAAGGTGTAATGGCTGCACTTTCTTTTCCAAGGCTGTGGTGCCAGGAACTAACGATATGTGAAATGTTCCATCCCTGCAGGTTTTCCTGCTCAAACATTTTCTAAATAAATAAATAATTAAAAACAACAGCGTGTGCCACATTCCAGCCCTGAATTCCCGGAGCAGCTCAGGTCCTTAAACTGAATAATTTGCCTCAGCTTGCGTATTGCAAAACCCATTCAGCAAAAGATTATGGGCCTTTAAGTGCCATCCAGGCCTGAAATATGACTCTAGGGCTTTAGGATGTCAGAATTGAGAATTGCTAGTGAATATTCTGTTCTGGCAATACTAAAACTACAGTTATTTAGCAATATAGGAGCAGGCAAATGGGGGCAGGGAAGAGAAAGAATCTGACAGAAAGGAAAGACTATAACTTAGCAGAAACAGAGGTGCAGTTTTCATATGTGGCCACATGAATTCTTTATGGAATAAAATGCATTTGTGAATCAAAAAGCGGATGCAGATTTATATTCCCACTTAAATCTGCCAAAAGCCAGTAAATGAATACTGAGAGCTCATTTTAGTTCAGGAAACAATTTATGAGGACACGTAGGTGGGTGCAGGTACTCCACAAGAACAGTCTCAAGGGGAATTAGCAGCTGCTTCTGCTCTTCATAACAAAGAATAAATAGACTAAACTGAAAATTAGCAACACCTCATTAAATGTAAAACCATCCACATATAAAGCAGCTAGGACTCAATCCTTAAAAAATTCAGAAGGTGCAGTGTAACATGAAAGCCAAAGGAGCTTTTGTCATCCCATCACAAATTATTTAGGCTTAGATTGTGGCATCAAGCCAAAGCTCAGAGATGGAGCAGTTGTGAGCCACTTTCCCTGGTAAAAGTTGCCTTCTGACCTCAGGTTTTTTAATCCTCTTCAGCACTTCAAAACCTCCATCCCACATCTCCAAGTCCCTGCCTCCCTCCCTTGTGCAAGTTTACCTCTGTAACTGAGGAGAACCTGCCCTGTGAACTGTGCCCAGCCAGTGCTTAGGGATTATTCGTAACTCCAGCTATTTCCAAGAAAGTCTGGATGCTCCCAGGAAAGGTTGCCAATGCCTTGAGGCTCCTTCTGTAACTGCTCCTCACTGGAGCTCAACTCAGGCTCTGTAAGTACCTCTCTGTTCCTAACACAAACCAGCTTCCATGAGCGTTGCACATATAAATCACGGGCACAGTTGCAGACAAACTGCATGGACTCATATGACTATTTGCTCAAGCAAAGAGCCTTGTGGCACCAACACATGTGCAGGATGAATGGTATGGAGCATGAACTTCTTGTGTTCCGTCCTATTACTTTTCAGATCAGAGAAAGATTTGGGTTGGAAGGGACATTTCAAAGTCAACTAGTCCAATCCCCCTGCAATAAGCAGGGACATCTTTGACTAGAACAGGTTGCTCGGAGCCCCATCCAGCCTGACCTTGAATGTTTCCAGGGATAGAAAATCCACCATCTGAGCAAGTTGGCCAGTGTTTCACTATCCTCATTCTGAAAATTTTATTCCTCACTCCTATTAAATCTGAAAAATCCCCTTTTAGTTTAAAATTTTTATCCCCTGTCCTGTCACAACCAGCCCTGTTAGAAAGCCTGTCCCCATCTTTCTCATAACTCCCCTTTACGAATGTTTCCCTTATTTTATCTTTAAAGTATTTTAGGCACCAGATAAAAGTTTCCATAAAGGAGTGGGAAGTTTTCATTGTCCCCATTTTGGAGTCTCCAGCCTAATGGACAGTTGGGTGTCTGAATTCAAGTAACCTTTAAACACATACTTCTACCATCAGACCTCTCAGAGATGTCTCAGTTTGGGCTTGTGAATTTCAACACTTGGATTACTGTCAGTTTTGAAACTCCATACCCCTCAAGCTGTTGTTTTTTTTGTGTGAATGTTCAAATTACAGTGGCTTCATCACACAGGACATTAAGTGCTGACCCAGTTCAGAGTTAGACATGACAACCAGGACCATATATTTGTCTTACAAAACACCAACCCTTCTTAAACACTTGGCACAGCAGAAATTGCCAATAAATTGTTTGCTAAGTCCAAGCTCTGATCTCTAGTTAGTGCCAGAGGAAGGGCAAGGCCAGGTAAGTCATCTTTGGTACTGTGCCATTTAAGTTTTCCTTGGAGAACCAATACCCAATCTGTCTGCTTAGTTTTGGATTGGAATTATAACACTAAATGGCTCTTGATCTACCCACAATTAAGAGTCAGAAAAGACTGAAATACATACAACTATTGAGCTATGACAAAGAATACATTACGGTTTACATCTGATATTAATCTTCATAAGTAAGAGAACCAGTAACTCAATTTTATATGCTTAATAAACAAGAAAGTCATTAAATTGGCTCAGTTCTGACTGCATATTACATTGAATGAGTAAAGAAAAATCTTTGACTCAACTTTTCTACATCACTGTTACTTTGAGTTTTCTTTCAAGTCCCTACAACAGGTTTGTGAAATGATTGGGGTTTTGACATTGTTTCCTGACACTGACGCGTCAAAGAAGTTAATAACCTATAAGAGGCATCAAGGGGAAAGTGCATCTTACAACCTGCAAGTCATTAGCAGCACCCTGAGGTGACAGAGAAAGCTACAACAGTGTCAGCTCTCTTATGGAGCAGATCCAAGATACGCAAGAGAAATGTCCTCGTGTGAGACAACAGAGTACAAACGTGTCTGCTAACAGCCCATAAAGAGAGCTGGTGATTCACATTGTGGCAGAAAGAAAGATGCTCTCTAACCCAAATATGTTTTCATTGCATAAATTCATGCTGCGATAACAGCATGCACCTAAAGAGACAATCAGAATTAAGGAGTAACCTAAAACCATTTCTTACATAAAACATGCATAAAACATTTTCTTTTTTCTATCTTTGTATTTTAGCCACATATATTTCAGTTTAAGGAAACAGTGCTAGATATTCAGGGTTTGAGCTGCCAAATATTTAGAGATATAACTTTACTGAGCCCCGTGGTTAATGTTACTGAAGTCACCTATTGTATGCTAATATACCCAGCAGCCTGAGCGTGTGCAGGATGAGACGCTTTACTCATTACATTCACAAATAGGAAGGCCAGCAGGGACCATTACAGTCTGGGCTGACCTCCTGCATAAAACAGGCCATCAAATTCCAAATGTAATATAATTAGGGTTCTCAGGTCTAACTGATAACAGCAGCAAATGCCCCACGGAGACTTTAAAAATGTGTCAGGCAAATTTACACATTGAAGGTATGCTTTGATGTATGTCACTGAAACATCACCAGAGCTAAGCTCATTCATGCCCAGAAGATCCGGGCATTTTTTTTTTATTATTATTATTTTTTAAAAGCTGTTCCTGACAGTCTTCCTGCTTCAGGGAAAGCTGCAAGGACTGTTTATTGCTCTTGTCTTTTCTTAATAATTTTTAAGCCCCACTCCAGGCAATGGCCCAAGATATTTCTCTGGTTTTGTTATTTACTTGCCTAAAATGACTGTGAATATGGTGCCTGAGGGTTCTGCAGGCTCTCCAAGGACAGAAACTGACACAGCATTTTTTAATTTTTAACCCTCACCAATATCAATAGCTTCAATTATGTTGGTTTTTCTCTTCTTTTTTTTCTTTTTAATTACTTTTAGCTAAGTGGGCTTGAAAAAAGCACTTCAATTAACCCCTACAAAGATATTTCAATTTTTATTAGTATTTAAACCATTGAATCACTTATGCCATCACCCAAATTGTCTTTGCTACATTTTTCTCCCCAGTGGAAAAATTATTCCTCGATAATCATTAGTGTCGTCAAATTACAATTCCATGGAGAGTCAGATCATATGAATATGCCAATGAATATATAGTAAAAGATGAATGGCAAGTTGCCCTGGACTTCTTGGGGTTCAAATTTCTTATCTCTTTTGGTATATTTGCCTGTTTTAAGGCTTTTGGTAATATCTTGTGGTTATTCACAGGAAGCTGAAACTTCTTTCAGGAATCAGTAATCAGAAAAAGAGGTTTCACTCTCTTGGTAGAAGCTTATTCTTCCACAGTGATACTATCAAAGTGCAACTGTGAGTAACAGTAATCTTCAGCCACCTACCAGCAGGGGCCAGAACACAGCCTGAGCTCAGCCTAAACCCATATCCTGCTTCAGTGAACAGCTACTGAAAGGCATTACAGAACTCAAGTTTGTGTAATAGTGAGTAGCAAGTGTGATATTTAGGCAAGTAACGTAAGCAATAGCACCGTGAGACATGACACACGTGATATTTCCCCTGATGCTTTGGGAAAAAATGTGGAAACTGGTACAGAGAGTTAAAAAAAGCAGCAAAGCCATGCGAATTATATTAGTTTCCAGCCATTAAATATTCATGTACATGGTATGATATTCATTAATTTGGCACAGATCAAGCTACCCTGACTGACCAGTTTTGGTCTTCTAGCCAAACAATTCTTACAGTTAAACATTCCCCTAAATGTGACATGATTTATTTAAAGAGATGTTTTCAAAATGATCCAGTTACTCAGACTTTATGTATCACATTTCAGCTTTAAAAACTTGGTGCCTTCCCTTCCCCCCCTCCAAATCTGCCCTGGTTATGAACTCTGGGTACTGTGGTTTATGGTGGCACTGCTGGGACACGGCTTCAATCAGGCTACAGTGGTGCTGTCAGGTGCTGCAGCCAATTACCTAAAATGTAAATGTTTTAAGAAAGGCAGCACCTTTTGTCAGGACCAAAATGATTTCCAGCCTCCAGTTCACAGTTTCAGAACCAGAAGCACATAACTCAAAAACATTAAACATACAGTAAAAACATCACGTGTTGATTTACACATATATATTGACTAATGCTATCAGTGGAGTATTTACCTTAATCAATATTAAAAGATGCTACTAGTGATTTAAATGTTGAGTTGTCTCAAAGTAGTCAATAAATGTTGGCATTCATAAGCATATGATTAGCTGTTCATTTCCTCCGCCCTAGTCAATGAAGTTGGTAGGAGTATTTTGCTACCAAAGGTCTTCTTATCTCTGTTTATATTCAAGAGCCCATGTCTCAAACTAATGCCAAAATACTTTATAATCCATGTGTACAGTCACCTACACAAGTTCTACATCTATAAACCTTTTTGGGAATTATTGCTATAGGATAGATCTGGGTACTTGGTGCTAATAATGAAGAAACGTAGAAGTTGTAAAAAGTTCTACATAAGCAAAGTTCCTCTCCTGACATGCAGTAAGTAGGGATTTCAGTTATACACTAATTCCTCCCATCTCCAAAACCACTGCAATAAGCTGCAAGTCCAAAGTTGCAGTAATTCATTTCAAGCTCACCTTTTCCTTCCTTTCACAACAAACTCCCTGTAATTCACTATTTCATTCTGTTCAACTTCAACTACTATTACACTATATTCCTATTTCTGGAATGCTACCAGCCACCATATTATTTGACATACTTTGCAAGAGCAGGAACAGATTTATGTTTATGTGGGCTGTACCATCTAGTCAGCAAGAGTAACTTTTAGTTCTTAATCTAAACACCACGTGCATTTTGCAGCCTCAATTGCTGCACTGGACTATGAAAGTTACAGACAGACTATTTCACCTCCAATAATTTACCAGGCAAACTATATTGCTATTAGTTACTATTAGTTATTACTTAGTGCCTAACAGATAAGTTAAAATATTTCTAGAGAAAACTATCTGCTTACTTTATGCATCTTCATACACTCAAACATAACCACAGCCTAAAGGCAAACAATGCCAAACTGAACAAAGTCACTTTACTGTTCTGACAGAATTCTTTGTATTGTTGTAGACTTGGCCAAAACTTTAACTTGATGTGGCCTGATGAGCTGCATGTACCCCCATGGCTAACAGATGGAGCTTCTAAGGCCAATGCATAACAGCACAGATGACTTACCACGGGAACTGACCTATTTTAGAAGGACTAAGTAAAAAAGTCTCCTCAGTCTTTTCTCACCAGCTCAGCCTTGCTGGTGATAATTCTTGATGCCTAGCTTTTATCAGATTTCAGGTTCTCAAGCTGACCATGAACATCTTCCCAGATGTTACCAGGGAAATTGCTCTATCAGTACTCCAGAAAAACCCCAAGGAATGCTTCACGTTTCAATGTTATGCCCAAGATGCCATCCTGAAATTATGATCTCTCCTGGAGCTTTAACCAGACATGCAGTCACTGCCTCTGAAAGCATTCATGAACACAATCTGGGAGTTTACTGACAAAACTCAGCCAGGAAACTAAACCTTAAACAAACTATCCGGGATCATAAAACTTTTTTTTTTTTCTGAGGGCTTAGACATTGTGTGCATACAAGTGACAGGAGATCACATTTCTTATAATACATGCCACACCGTGACCCTTGAGTGAGCTCACTTTGAAGCCGTGGGAATCACACAATTTGAATACATGTTCTGTTTGTGGAATTTATTTGTTTTGGTTTTTGTTGTTGTTGTTTGTGACAGGCAAGAGACCATTTTCGTACACTATCAGCACTAAACTGCACAAGCATCTTCCTCCTCCTCAAACTTTTCCTCCTGGTCCTACTTTTTCACCCAAAGGATGTATTTTCTATCACCTCAAAACTGGTTCCTTTGCTCAGCCTCCATTCCCTGCTCTGGCTCAGGACTGTCTCAGCTGCAGCAGGAATGGGCTGAGCACCAGACAGCAAAGGGCCAAGCACACAAAGCTCTTCTGTAACTGAAACTCGTGGAAGCAGCAAGGACACAGATGTAAGTAGTGGTTTGGAGAACTGCCCCTTCAGCTTCTTAATCTACTTTAACAAACCTCCATATTTCCCCTTGATTTAAGGGACTGTTAAACACAGTAGCTCTCAGATACATTAGCCTGCAAGTGAGGGTAAAGAGGATTGATAAATCACAAAAAATGGATTTAACGAGGGATAATTCACATAGGCAGGGGAAGCACATTCCTTGTGTGTCCTGAGGAGAACACAAAGGAAATGCTTCATAAATCTTCAGAACATTTATGAATTAGGTTCTAATTTCAACAGATCTTACAACTCTAAAATGAAAAATATTTATACATAATAGAATTAACTCTTGTAAAAGTAACATTTACTTATTCATAAACTAGAGTATCATTCTACTTCACATCACATTACTTGCAAATAAAAACAATTTCCTGCTCAACTACTGTGTAACAGCAGTGCTTGAAAATATTGTGCATTTGAGACAGAAGCTGTGTACGTTATATAGCATAGGCAGCAACACAACTATTCTAGCACAAACCTTGGCAAGACACTCAGCTTAGGTTTGGTAGAGAAAACTATTTTTGCAGTCTCTAATGAGTAAACTTAAGTCAGATCTCCTTGCCACAGACTTGTCACTTGAATATCTTTGGATCTTTCCTCACTTTTGAGCTAAAAGCAGAAAAATCATCCAGATTTAGCAAAGCACAAACCAAGAAAAAACAATTACAGTTTAATTGGGTGTCTATGCTAGATACTTGGCAACACATCGATAAATCTGAGATCTGAATCTTCAACATCTATACACATCATGAAATCATTCTGCCAGTGGTATGGAGCAAAAAGTGGCTATAAAATGCTCCCATATTGCAAAGGTAATAGCTCACAGCACAGCCAGTACTAAATCCAGTATTAACTACTTACTGCACAGGGTGGAATGGGCTAAAAACATCTTTTAAAGATAAACAGCAAGTTCCAATCCCCTTCTTGGGGCTTGACCACAATCAAGGTATAGAAGACAACCAGGTAGGAATAGGCCAAAGAACTGAGCTTACTATGATGATAAAGATCAACTCCAGAAATAATTTAGAGGTAGGAAACCTAAGGCAATCTTCCAGGTGATTGGGAAGAACACCTCTTCCTGTTCAGCACAGAGAGATGCTTGCTCTGCAGTGCAGGCATTTAAATTAGGGCAGGGATTTATTCTCAAACACCCCTTCAGGTACTACTCCCATACGCCTTTCTAACACATGTATGCACAGGGATACTCTCTCCCTCATTAGAACCTGGCCCCACACACACACTCAGCCACATGCTTGTGATTAGACATTGAAAATAATCCTTTTTGACCCCAGTGAAGCTACTTCATGTGTGAATCTTTGGGGGTAGGCTGTAATCTGCTTGCTGGCTTGCTCATTCTGATTCCCATTCCTGGAGATGTGGGAGTGGGAACTGGAAGATTTGGAAAGGACAGTTACAACCCTCAATAGTCAAAAGGCCCACTCTGTTGTTTTCAGTTGCCATAATTACTGTGGAAACATCTTGGGTAAATAAGAGTCAGAGTCACAGCAACTGGCTTTCACATGCAATGAGGTCATGAAGCCCATGGCATGTTCTGGAGCACCAAGCACAGCTTCACTGGAGCACTGCTGAGCCACGGGATGTGGCTGCAGCTGTTCATACCTTCTTCTATATCTGCCCTGAGTCAAATTAAGGCAACATTTGGCCCAGATACCAGGCAGGGCCTCAAATTAGAGGAGATGGATTTGTTCTCTAGACAGAGCACTCCTTAATACAAAATAATATATGTTCACCCATTTATAACAGGTGTTTAATCTGTGACAGCTTTTCAGGCTGTTGGAAATTCTATAGCATTCCTTCTTCCTTGTCACTGTTATAATATTTTTAAATGTTGTTTTTCTTTCCCCCATTAAAAGGAAAACATTTCTCAGAAGCAGTAGTGGGCTGTTAGGGCTATAAAACAAGTTTGCACAGACCTGTAACATGTTGAGCCACAAGACATGACAGAGTGTGTTTTATGGGGCAATTAATACTTGCCTTGGGAACACTGTGAGGGATGAAGCCCTGTCAAACACACCCTGGTATATCCGAATGCAAGTTGTAAAGCTGCATTTTGCTTCTTGAAAAATAATTGTGGAATTAGCTTGCTGATTTTTAACTTGCACGAGTTGAAGAATGGAACCTTTCCTCCACAAGCCAAGCATTGAGCAGAACAGCAGGAAGGAGCACCAACAGCAGAAGACACTGATTTTCTAACCTATGTTTACATTGGCAGTCTTGATTTTGGGATTAACATGGTTGTGTTTGCCAGTATAACCTCACACCCTTAACCTTTCCTGCTATGGATCTTATTCCACAGTTTGTTCTGGGATCTTACAGGTATTTCTCAGAGCATTCCCTATGTGCATCCCAGTGCCAGCATTTATACAAGTGCAGAGCACAGGGTCATCACATTATCTGCAGTAGTTACAAGCCTGTTAAAATAGCTGGCCACGGTGCACATTCATATTTTATAGTCCTTACTTGAACATTGGCTTTAGCTGTTCCAGGGTTGGGAATAGGCAGTTGCAGTTTGGCTGGGGGTAATCCTAGAGAGTCTTCCTTCTCCCTGTGAAAGGGAGCCAGGCTGTCAGATTTATGAAGCACTTGGAGTCACAGTGTGCACAGAATTTCTACAACTGCTTTAAGTTTTCAGCAACAGTCTGTCTCCCGCTGTGCTGCACAGCACCACCTTTTAACCCTCCTGTGGTATTTTGGGACAGCCCAGCAGGACTAAAGAGACCTGAAGCAACTGCAGCCAGCATCCCCTCCCCACTGCACCACTGCCCTGTGAGGGTGCGGAGCAAGCGGCAGCCGAAATTACAAGAAGAGATTCATTGCACTTTTCAACTGTGCACACAAGTCATAGACAGAAAACACGTATTGAGATACTATGCTGAAGATGGCACAATAGGAAAATTAGAATGAGGACTTCATGAAATACAAGGGCATGTGAGAACTGTTACTGTTCATAAACACATTCTGAAAGCACTTCAATGCAGGGCATTAAAAGCTCAGACACTGAAACAAAAAGTAAGCACTGCACAACTCACTGAAGTTGTAACAGAGTAGTACTAAGCAAGGCACAGGAAATTTGTTTCTTATCAGATGTATTATAGTGGGAGTGAGAAAGAAGAATGATGTATTAAAACTCCAAAGAGTCATGAGAGATGTCAGGTCTCCTCAGGGCCAGATCCTCAAGTGCTGTAAATCAGCACTGCTCTGTGAAGTCCATCATTGTATCAAAGCCAAGGCCCTGGGTTTTCACACCTCCAGTCAGGATCCTCACATGCTGGTGCTGTGCAAAATAAACTCCTAAAGCTGTGAAAACCAGTTTTCTCTAGGATGCAATGTAGCTTCATTTTGTTAATCTTCAGATGTAAAATGTCTTGGGTTTTTTTTTTGAAAAGCACTTTTTCAATACAAGGTTCTTTTAAAAGCATTAGAAATAAATGTTATAAGAAATAGCCTTTATAGGAAAAAACAAATAGCACTTTGTTGCCAAGTTATTATTAGCCACAAAGATTTTTTTCATCTGATAATTATTTGATAGGCATGAGAGAGAACAAAAAATTCAGAGTACCAACTGTAGCCATGTCTCCTGAATTTTAAGTTTATAAAGATCATCACTAATTTACCATTTTAGCAGAGGCTTTCTATTTGGAGTTTGGAATGCAGGTCTGTCACACCTCTTGCATCTGTAATTTCTGGGCTGTAATTTCTAGTGCAAGCACACTGATGTCAGAAGAAATATATAAATAGAGGAGCAAACCTAAATTGCCTGAATATAAGAATGCAGTGGCTTGTTTCTCTCTCAAAAGGAAGATTAATCTTAATGCCATGTGGATATCAGTATATTTACATATAAATATCAATGATTCTCCAAAGTACTATTTATATATCACAGTATAAATGTAGTGCAAGTTCTACTTGAGGTAAAGAATTAGGTATTAAATGCATTATTCACTAGTGCTTTTAAGTAGTGCCCACATGAAGAACGTCCATCCAGCCACAAAGACTAAAACTTGGTCAAGAAATTTAGAGAGACACCAAACTTGTGTAGCCACGTTTACTTTATAATGGAATGAAGAAAATTATATCATTAATTTACAATAATGGGACCTTTTGTGGCAGACTGGGACCAAAACCAGGTCTGAAATAGCAGTTACCTGCTTAAGCCCCAAATCCCTCTGTTTTAAGATTACAGGCAGCACTTCTCACCAACAAGGTCCCAGATCTGGTCCTGGGATGGGCACAGGACCACTGCTCTAGGCTTTAACAAGTGAGATCCTACAGGTAGTATCAGGATTACAAAGACAATGCAAGTTTCCAGATAGAGAAATTTGTCTCTATTATTCTGGTGCCACTGCTCACTAATCAGTCATATTAAAGAGATGTCAAGGAATATCAATTTCTTTGATTTCTGAAATCCAATTAAAATGTAAGATGTAGGCATAACAATTCCAGTACTTTTCCATAACACATTAGCATCTACGTTCCTCCTGCATCCCATTAGATGTCTTCAGACATACTAGAGATGACACACTGCATAGTAAGGAGGTCAAAAACCTAAAGGAAACTGTCCAAGAATATTGGAAACACTAGTGGCATTTAACATAATTTATTGCACTAAAGAACTGGGGAACAGGAAAAGGTTGATGTAGTAATAACATTAGCAGGAACTATAGTCCATGCAAGCCAGTGCTAAATAAAGTGCCAATCAATAGCTCTTTTATTAGTAGGTACAATCAATGTACAGCAGGCAGGCCTGGCCAATTAAGCTTATCGACTGACTAAAGAGTAGCAGGAAGCATTCTTTCCTCAGTTTTGTTTTCCTTTCTGTAAGTGAGAAATGAGCTCCAGTTTTATCACTGGATTCCCACCACGGCATCTCCAGGAGTTCCTGTAGAGTGGAAACACTGACAAAAAGCAGGCTTGAGCTATCTTGGTATCCTTTAACCCAGGGTCAGCCACAAGAGCCAATATAGTCAAGGGTCACTTACAAAGTAACTTTTTTTTCTAGAGACTGTATGAAGTGAAAATGTTGTTCTTCGTAGATGAAGGGGAAAGAACTGGTAAAGGAAGAGAGCACAGTCTCTTAGCAATGCTTAACCATTAACAGTCCTGTAAGACCCTAGGAAATTAAACCTATTTGTTTCTAATTCCCATATGCACTGCCTGAAATTAGTAAAGCTCCAGTGTGGAGCAACACCCATATCTTTCTTAGAGGAAAAGAGAAAAGCCAAAACTACAGCTACAGTAAAAATTATACAGAATTTAAAGTCTCACATTGCTGCTGAAAATAACAGAAGCTTTAATATTCAACTGTGACTAACTGTGCAAATGCAAATAGGATATTTATCCACAACATCTCTCTCCCTTGCTGTTCTTATCCCCCCCACCCCCTTCCTTCATTATCTCTTTCAAAAGGAAAAAGTTAGAAACCAGATAAGATGTGGGTTCTCAGCACGATCAAATAAACACTGTGTGGTGGTCACAGGGAAAGAAAACACATTGTAGGAATGAATGGTAAAGATTACATTTTACAAAGAATCACACACAAAATTAGCAGTCCAGATGCCCATTTCCCATTGATGTCAGACGGCATTTCTGTGGCCTGGCTTCTCAGCAGGCAGGGTGCTGCATCCACCCCTGCAGTCAGCCAGGCTACATCTATCTGCTTCTTTTACTTAGTATTGGAATTCAGTGAATACAGCAGAGTTCACCAGGTTTATATCCCTTTGGGTCTGGCACATTTAGGGCTTTACAGGTATCTGACACCTCAAAAAAGTCAGAGGAAGACTGGGGAGATTCTCAGCATGTTTCACTACAGGCACTACAGGACAGACCAGTTTTCAGCTTCCTGTCAGACAGCTCGCCAGCTGTATCCAATTCAGAAAATATTTTAGTAATCAGCAGAAAACACCTTTAGCATCAGGCAGACACTACATTGTAAGAAGTGAGATGCTTGCCTGTAGCTTTAGCATTTTACTTTTCTTTTGCTTGCATATGAAAACAACCTAGAAGATTAAGAGCTTTGATTAGCTTTAGTTTGAGCAAATCAAATAACTTTGCATCCTACCTAAACATCACAAGGTTCAATCTTTCCTGCTGGAACTCAAAACAGCTCTGACTGCATGGACTGCAACTCCACTGTGTGTTCCTGATGCTACTTTTAGCACCATGGCCTCTGCTGAAATTCATCATAGGTCACGCATGCAGAAGTTGCTTTTATTCACTAGTCAAAAATCAACTTAATACAGTAACTCATTTACTTGCAGTTTTCCTTACCTACATTTGTGAGACATTAAATACCGTAACTCCTGGCCCACTATATTATGACAGTTTAAGCTGAAAAAAGAAGGCAATGAATAAAGGGGAGGATAAAAATGTGAAGCAGACATTTCCATTTCACTTTTTACATGACAGTTCATAGGAGTTTACAGAACAGAAGATAGGAGCTTAGCTTGGACAGCACTAACAACCTTGAGGAATAGTATAAAGTAACACAATTTTTCAAAATTGTTTCAGTCAATCCCTCTGGTTCAGCTTTCTAAGACCTCAAGAGATCGCAGAGCTTTTAAAAACGTCAGTCCTTTAGCCAGCTGCAAAAGGAAAATTGTTTATTCACTTCGTAGCTTCTCATACTGAGAAGTAGTCTCAGTTATTTTATCCAAAAGAAAATTTTGCTCAGGTTTTTCCAGTTTTTTCCAGAATCCCTTTCCTGAATCAGAGCAGGCTACTAGTCTCAGAGAAACTTGAAGGTGTCTTATGGATAAAGGGGTTTTGATCTCTCATGTCCTTAACCAGTCTGCAAATCAGACCCATACATTGTCTCAAATACAGACAGAATTCATGACCTGGGCTCACTGCTTCATATGAAGAAGCATCAGCCACTTCCATGGCAAGGTATGTGATCCCTAGTCATCACATTTCTCTAGCATACCTTTACTTCAACATTGTACTGTGCACAACTATCACAGTAAGAGTCTATTCCAAGTGTGGACAAACATCTCTGGAAGGTCACAGGCATGTAGGACAGTCAGTCAGTCCCAAGCTCTACCCACCTCTCAGAGTTGCTCAGTGCCTCTCCCTGCATACCCATTACCTCTCTCATGGGAGACATGCAGCACAGTCAGTTCATGGCTTGGTTTGTCACTGCTGGTCACTCCTGTCCCTCTGTTTTTGTGAAGCCAAACCCTGATCCTGGAGAACTGCTATTCTTTTGAGACTTACAGGGCAAGATATCTTAGCTCAAAGCACCAGGACACTCACCATGGTGCTTTGCTGCCTCAGGTCAGCCAGGGCTCTCACACATTTGCCTCATCTTTTAAGTTAAATTCTTCAGCCTAAATCTGGAAACCTGACTAAAGGAACTAACCTTGGAAAAGGCTGGGTGCAGTCAGTTCTGCTAACAGACACAAGGTTTGTTAATATTGCTGAACAAACTCAAGATCAAAGAGCACTTCAGGATTTGGCATGGCTTTGTCTGAATTGGTGAGAAGGCCCTCAAATTACCCCACACCATGACCAAAAACACCCTCAGGACTTACATTCAGAAATCTGCCCTTTTGTCAGAAACAACATGTTCCAACTAAGATGCAGGACTACACACTCAACACATTGTCAACTGGAGTATGTAAAGACACAGCTGGACACACGCTACAAATCCTACTCAGTTGTTCAGAAAAATCCTTCTTGAAATTCCATCTTTGTGAATCCATTTTAGTGTTAGGAAAAAAAAAAAAAAACTAAACTAAAAAACCCTCACACCAGAGACCTTCAAGAAACAAGAACTTCACATGGAGGCACTTCTGTGAGGGTGGAAGGTGGAGCCTGCAAAGAAGCTCACTCCTCTTCCTCCTACTGTTTTACATGCTCTGTGTCTCTTCCACTGTTATGTTCCCTTCTGAACTGCACAACAGATGGGAACAGTTGGTTTTTAAAAGGTTTTTATTTTCTGATTTCAATTTTTCATGTGTCTTTTGAATTTGGCACAATACCATTCTCTAGTCAAGAGGAGACATTGTGTTAAGCTTAATTATCAAAGGCTGAAACCCAGCAAGCAATCAATCATTTAGTGACACGCTCGTGCTTTCACTGATTTGAAAAAATATTTTTTTGCGGCTATTGAAAAAAGAAAAACTGTCACGGACAAAAACAGAATCCCTCACTTTGCAGTATATCAAAATATCAAGACTGTGGGGAGATGAGTGAAGAATGTTCATTTGTTTTTTCTGAAACTAAATCCAACTCTTTTTGGCATGTGAGCCCGGAAGTTGTGTAAGATGTATTTTAGTGTAAACATGATCTTTCTGTCGAGGTTTGCCTTATAATTGAAGCCACAAAACTTGTTTCTAAATGAGTTTTCTAAAGAGTCAAGGTTACTTTGTTCTTTAATTTTCTTTAGTCTTTCTAATCCCCCCCTCCTTTTTTTTTTTTTTTTTTAATTCACCGATAAACGCTCTG
>VXBX01001600.1:94283-107869 GCA_013400415.1 Scytalopus superciliaris
TTTTAACTGCCAGATAAATGCTCTGGCAGCTGCATTCCTGGGGAACACTGACATCCAGTGGAGAGCTGGGGTCATCCCCAGAGCCCACACCATGGCCCCCAAGTCAGCATCTCCCCCCAGGACTCCAAGAGTCTAGGAGATGCCTTGCATTACCAACTCTGAGCCTCACTTGCATACAGCAGCACAGTTCAGCAGCAACAGCCTGAGAGAACTTCAGGTCTACCAGTTATTTTGTCTTCTAAATTCTCACAAAGGTGATCCCATTCCTGGCCACGTTATTTCTAGTGGTTTACTTACGAAGCTTAGATGTGGTTCGGTTTTTGTGGGGTTTTTTTTGTTTGTTTGTTTTTGTTTGTTTTTTTTTTTTTTTTAGTTGAGGAAATTTTGAAAGAAAAGCCATTTGTATCAACTGACCAGCAACTACACCATGCTTTCTCCTGTTTTTTCAGGGATCCAGGATGACAAGTCCCATGTGTTTAAACAGCACTGTATTTCAAGTGATAGTGTACAGTCAACAGTTAACATTGTTTTGCTTTGGAGAAACAGAGTCTCAGTAAGGTCACTGGTGTTATCAGCCAGTATAAAGGTACCTGATACCACTAGCCTGACCCCAATCACCATGTAGATGCATTTGCAAGCTTACTCAAGAACCTAAGCAAATAAAATTAGACCAAACTTGGTTTGCAAAACAAGTTCATTAAACCTCTATAAAAGTTGAATTGTCTTCTTGCTCCCTTGCAATAGCACCATAGACACACTCTTTGGAATCTTCCTTTTCATATGCTGCATTGTTAAGGAACAGGATAGATACTGCTACAGCAGGGGACTACAAAAATTATGTTGCTGGTACCATTGCCTCAGAACCAGGGAAAACTCAAGCTTGAAGAAAAATAGTTGCACTGCAAGCTACAGCCAAGAACCCTGTTTCACAAGGAAATGGTTGAGATTTCTAAGCTGGTTTCCTTTCTGCACTGCATTCCAGTACAAAGCTTCAAAACATTTCATTCTCCCATCCCCAAATGGGTCAGAGTCACCCCATTATAACTGCAAGGCTAACCACAAGCCTAAGTTGTGAGGGACTAGATTTTTCTGAGTCCCACAGAGGGACCATGAACCCAGGACTCGCATATCCCAGGAGACACCATTGCAGCTGTATTGGGTCAACAGCCCCATTTTGTTCCCTTCCTTGTTTTAGATCCAAGACACTCTCAGATCCATTTTCACAAAAGCTTTGTTTCATTGCATCAGCATTTCCAAAGAAATCTTTTGTCAGAAGTTCCCAACCAGCTCCAATTGACTGTATTTACCTTCTGACCAAGAAACAAGCCACACTGTGCTTTGTTTCACAATATGCAATTTTAAACCAACTCCAAAAGGCTGTTGTAAAAATCCTCCAGATTTACATGAGAGATCAAGTTGTGTCACATGTTTCTTGGCTTGCTATAGTACAAGTAACAGTGCAGTTATAGCCTCTGCATCCCACACTGAGAAAGCATATGCTCCGAATGGTTTCCTTCAGTGCTTTCCTATCAAGAGCAATACTTCAGTACAGCCTAACCACTATCACATTTGCTTCAAAAGGATTTGTGCATGTACTTAAAAGTAGCAGCAGGGAGTGGAGACACTTTGGAAGGATGTACCAAAACCAATGTTAAGCCAAGCCTCTGCTCAAGCATTTTCCACAGCTGGGACCAGAGAACATGCCAAACAATCAACCTTTGTCTTCCAAAAGGAAAGAGTTCCTGCTCCAAAGGTGAATAGGAGACACCTGTTCACTCATGAAGGTATGACAAAGCATAAATCTCCTGCAAAGCTTATACTATTTTAACATAGTTTTCAAATGGACACAGGAAGATTTGAGTGCTATGACAAAATGTTGCTTTTCTCTCTGTAGCAAACCTGGCTAGTTCTTCCTTATTAAGGATGTCTCCTTACTGCCTGATTTTTGATACACAGGTTAAGTAATGAAAAAATATTGTTTTATTAAAAAATAAGTTCAGTGCATCCTTCCAAAGGAAATAATAGTGGATGGCTCTCATTTCTACAGCAAGCAAACTATGTGGTTTCTTTTATGAGCTAAATGAAAGGAACATACAAAATAATCATTATGGATTTGTATGAAATTACTGGGTATGGAATGTAGTAAATCCCCAAACACGCTTTAACTACAGCTTGCAAGATATAATCATCAGGTAAAACTGTAGACTGTCTTTTTGTAAGATGCAGCAGAAACCTAATATTTTATCGGAAACCTTGATTTATGTTTAATAGCTCTGCTACCTACTAAAAAAGATCTTGTATTAGCAAATGGGTACAGATCCAGTCCATTAGCTTAGGACAACTGAAAAACTCAAGGGTTTTGTGAACTAATGCAATAAAATATCATTAAATACTGTAGCATGACAAGACAGACAGAAGGTTTGAGTTGAAAGTCAGGAGAAGTGTTTGAAATGAAGTAAAATGTACAATAGATATGTTTAGGTACATCTGGCTTACATTTGCAGTAGGTCGTCAGAGGACCTTAGTGTCTGTGATGTAAATGAATAACAGAGCCCTCAACAATTTAACTGTCATCAGTATAAATGCTTTAACTGGCACAGTAAAGCAAAGCTCTGGGCCTCTTTCTAAATCTCCATAAGCTCCTGGTCTGAATTATAAACTGGGGCTGCATTACCTGAAGATGAAAGCAGCCAGGTCAATTCACTTAAAACCAGAGAATTACCACTGCAAAGCTGTGATGAGCAGCTAAAGAGCATGTGTGTGTGTGTATGTGCGGTTATGTTTGTGATGTACAGTTTCATAGAGACAAGAGGAACCCCTGAGTGCTCAGCTCTTCAAAATCCAGATTCAAAGGCTTGGTGGCAAGGAAGGTAGCCATTCGATTTTCAGCTAGCTGAAGTTCCCAAAGAGTCAGGGAAAAGGTAAGTCATGAGAATTAGATCTCCATTAAGAGGAGGTACACAACTGCAACAAAAAAGAGGTGCTTCTGTATAAGTTGCTCCAAGCCTACTGCTTGCAAACATTTCCCTATCAGGCAGCACCACCCCATTGAAGAAGTTTGGCTACACAAGCTCTGGCACTGACTTAGATGCCTTTAATCAAATCCCCTCTCTCTCTTCTTAGGCACACTTACTCCATCTTCTTTCAGCCTTCAGATCACCAGTTTTGGGGAGCAGGAGTTATCACCTCATGCATACACAGCACAGCCCCAGCACAGATCCCAAGTCACAGTGCACCCTGTAACCAACAGCAGCCAAGTACAACTCCCCTCCACTCACCTCAATTTCCTTTGTCACTTATTTCAAGACCACTGATCCTGCACAACTGTCCAATAGCAAAGAGGGTGACAAAACCAAACAGATTTCACTTCTTTGAAATTTTGTTGGTTAGATATACTGAAGAGAGTTTGTTTGGACAAGTAAAGACAACTAAGCTTAGTAAAATGTGAAGGCAGATTGATCACGTTTACTGCGATGCAACCGAGTTACCATATTGTCACCATAACCTTCTGGGCTCAAGATGAAATTGCTTCCCTCCCCTCCAACAAACATATCGGATGTTCACTTTTATAATAAATTCCAAACAAATTAATGGATTCCAACATGCATCATCAAATTTATATTTCCTCCTCCATAGAGTCCTACCCCTGTAAGTAATCCTTAAAATTCGTCATGAAGCTTTCAAAACAATTTATGCAAACAAACATCAAGCAGAGCTATTTGTATTGGCAGCACATTTCACTTAACAACCTACAACAAGGAACAGATGGTCTGAGCTCTGGAAACAGCTACAAAGAAAACAGTAGGAGCAAGTCCATCAGAAGCACTTTTTTTCCCCCAATTTTGTGAAGATTACAGACTTGTTCTTGTTTATTTCTTTGATTAGGCTGTTATTTTATGTACTCATGAATCCTTCCCTTGCATTTCATGGAACAAATCCACCAGAAGCACATTCCCCAACTGTGCATAGTTACAGAAGCACTGCTTTAAGAACTGAACTATCTGTTCCTCCCTGATCCAGCACTCTCTAAAGTGGCAGGGAAGAAAGCAAAACAACATGCAGATGTTGTACAAGGGATTGACAAATTTAAGGCAAGCCCTCTTAACAATTCATAGTTCTCTTTATCCCTTCGCCCATCCCTTGGTCTCCAAACAAGCAAAAGCACACAGTCACATCAATTACAGATCACTTGGTGCTATTATTAATCTTGTAAGAGGTGATGGTCTCCCACTTCCCCATTTCTAAGGGGACCTTCATCCTGCGAAGATGGATTACAAGAGGCTCAGCCCAAGCAGGATGCTGTGGCACAAGTAAAGAGGCAGCAGGAGGAATACCTACAGCACAACAAGTGGGGGCTGCACTAGCTGCTAAGCCTTGTTCATGCCCACATCAGGACCAAAATAGTCTTCAAGAAACAAGAAGGCCACAACTGCCTGGGAAGAAATCTAACAACCAAACATCAGTAATAGTTACTCTACAGTAAATCAGGAATAAAATTGAAAGGAAGCAAAAAAAGTCTCAATGACATTCTTTAATGAAAATGGAAATAGAATGTTTTTTCTTTATCAAAACAAGCAACAGAAAAAGTTTTTACAAGAAATACAGAACTAAACATATATATATATATATATTTTTAAAAGGTCTACCCCAGTCATCAGTAATCATAATTTCTTATTGCTACCACCATCATTAAATTAATGTCAGGCCTACTAGTATCTGTGCTTTCTTCACAAGGATTCATATGAATTCATCTGCAAATACTCTCACCCAGACCTGGATTTAATTTGAATAACGTCAAGGACAGCCAACATACTGCATAGCTATCAACCCACCAGCCAAAAACACCCTCTTGGAGGCAAATTAGCACCATAGATTTACACAGGGATGAATATGGACCATGATGTTGAAAAGAAAAATAAACAAGGAATGAAGGACTTCTGACCAGAGAAACAACCACAACATCTTGAAGTAACAAAAAAAAAAAAAAAAATTCTTTCTGAAGGGCATTAACCTGGGTGGAGGCAGAAGTCAGTTTGGAAATGTTCAGCTTTGAGAACTGAAACCGTGTTCAATTCCAGTGGAACAAAATCAAGGACAAAGCAGACCAAACTGACAGCTTAATAGAACCTTTGAGCATGACGGTTGAACAAACTTTTTCCACACAACGCTAATTTCAGTTTTGATCCTCCTTTTAGAGGAGCAGTTTCATATCAGGATGACTAAGAAGCTGTTTTCCCTGGCCACGTTGGTGAGCTGTGATTGCCAGTCCTTACATACCATAAACGTTCTGCTGGAGCACTTCCCAGAGCAAGCAACTAGAGTACTACTGAGGAACAAAACCAAACACATCAGAACCACTCTGTTTATTGCTTATTTTATATATGTATTCTACCATCATAGAGCCAAGTTTTTGGGGTTTTTTTCGGTTTTTTTTGGTTTTTTTGTGAAATACAGATAGATGATGCAGCAAAATCACAGGCAGCCAATACATATACTTTCAATGCAGCTTTTCCCATTACTCATCTGACAGCAGAAAGAGGGAAGCAAACTCAAGCACATGATAAAGCTAAATTAACAGTGCTGTTGAGCAAAAGATGTCTCCAGGAAGACAGCTAGAGAAGAGTATATGGACAAGCTCTGCCATGTAGGCATTGCTTAGGTTTTACGTGCAAAGTAAAGAAAATGTAAAAGTTGATTTTTCAGGACTTGAACTGTCTGACTGCAGTTTAAACCAATTTGAGAGTAGGTACAACTCCGAGTTCACCATCTGACCCTGTAATGTGATACTCAAACCCAGCAAACAGTTTGAAGTTCACTTCAGATTTCTTCATTTGGAGTATTACGATGAAGCATTTCCTGAGATGTCACAATTTAAACAGTTAATGGCATGTGACAACAAAGTGCTTTTACATTTTACATCTAAAGTTGCAAACACTTGGCCTCTCCCTCAAGCAGAGAAATATGTAGCAGCCCCAAGAGCTTGACATCTGGGGCCCCATTGGACTCTCCTTTTACTTTTGCACTGCATGCAACCAGGAGTTTGCTCACCGCAAGTTGAAAAAACCTGCCTCTTGGTGAGGGGCTGTGGGGCTGCAGTGGGACCATGCAGGAGGCAGAGAGACACTGCCTGCCCACAGCACGGTTACATATCAAGTCTGGGTCACTGGCCTCACAAAACAAGCTGGTTTATGCCCTTTCCCACTCACTTTTTCCATAAGGTGCACGTGGAATGATATGAAAAACACCCACCAAATCACAAGACAAATCAGAGTTTCAAATACACAAGTCAAAGTAGCTGCCCAGACTCTTTGGTGATCTCCCCAAGGTATGTCTTAAGGCTTTTGGAGTCATTCAATTAAAAAGGTACTATCAGGCAAAGAGTTGCCATTTCACACAGTACCTGCTCAGGTTTCCCCAGCACCTTCACAGGCTGAAGGTCAGCAAGGCCACTGTGTTTTATGGAGGACAAGCCTTTATGGATCTGAGTCCTTTCTATGGAAGGCTGGAAATTCTGGAGGCATTGAAAAGCATATGTAGATATTATGTATAGATACAAAAATAAAAATCAAACTTCATTGATGACGAGTGAAGTTTCTGGTTTAGTGTAATCTCTAGTTTGCAAGCCTGACTGTATACCTCTTTCTAAATCCACAATACTGTTTCTGAACTACTCTAACCCAAACAATCACCCTTAATTACTCCATGATATCAAGCAAGAGGCATCACAACACACATAAATCACCAGGATCCAGCTGCTAAACAGCAGCACTAACCCATGCCTTGACACTGTTTTGGGTTTTGCTGAGACTATCAGAGCCAAAGCTATAAAGCAGAGTTTAAAAAATCAGGATGCTTGCTATTAAGCTTCAGGTTTCCTTCTACTAGAGAAATGCTGTTTCAGCTGAATTTGGTAGAATTACAGAAGCTGATTAGGTTAACCACAGCCTGTGTTTCCTGGAGGGCATCGGAGACTATGCCCTGACCTAAATTATTTAATCTTGATCCAGATTTGAACCATTTAATTTTAAGCTCCACATATCTCTGGGAAATAGAAAAGGTAATACAAACTTCAGAGCAGCTTTTAAATTTGAAAGGTAGCAAGGGATAGGCCTCAAACGCAATTGCTCCCAGCCATTCAGGGCAGCAAGAAACAAAGCCTGACTGCTCCTGCTCCAAGTGGAAATGTTTGTCAGAGCACATTATACAGGAAGGGGACAGGGGCTGATGGCAGCCAGGCACAACTGCCCATTTTGCAGGATGTTGCAGGGTCAGCCAACCCTTTAGCTGAAGGACCCAAGTGAAATTGCTGGCCAAAGGAGAGAAGATGGCTGAAGGAGTCCAGGCAGGCCCAGGGATTACTCCCCTCAGCACATGAGCCCCTGAACTCACAACCTGGGTCTTCTCTGCCCAGGAGAGTGACCAGACTCCAGGTCCCTGCCCTCTCCCACAGCAGTTAGACCTAGTCAAATCTGAACAATGACTCTCCAGATTGAAGCACAAACTCCAACCTGGCCCCAAGATGTTTCCCAATAAAAACACCATTAAAAGAATTCCAATTACTTTGGTTTGGACATTATTTGTCAGACGGGAGGAAGCCAGTCACACTGTGTCAATAACAATGAACTTACTACCCTAGAAAGGATAAAATATTGATTGACTTCCTCACACCTTCCCACAGCTTGCTCAGTAACAGCATCAGATGAAAATAGTTCAACCTTTGCACAAAAGGGATTTTTAAATAGCACATGATGCGTGCAAGAGTATTGCTAAACTGCACAATGCAGCAGCATGCAAAACCATGCACTCTGTCTCATAAGGTGTTCAGCGAGGTACTACAAGCTGCAATAGCTGTGCTAGCAGGGTACCTCACACAGCTCATCAGCCCAGGGGGGAAGCAACATTTATTAATTCAGGCCAAGCAGCCCTACACCTTAGCTATAACCACAGGGAGGCATTCACAGAGGTTTCAGATGTTTTTCAACTGCTCAACATCGTGCCACATACCTTAAAAGCAGAATTGCTTCATTTATCTCAGGACTCAGTTCAGCACAAGACAGTTTAGTCCAAATATTTTACTACCAACATGACACAAGAAAAAGCCAAGTTAAGGTATAACAGTGAGGGCAGTATAAGCTTAGCAGCAATGCAAACAAAAGACTGAATGAGATGCTACAGCACGTCCCCAAAAAGCTTTAGACATGTCTTCTCCTCCACCCCAGACAATGGTAACATTTATGACCTCCAGCTGCAGTCAGTGAATGGTGAGAGGGTTCACCTGGGCAGCACCATCCCATATCAGCTTCCCCTTCCTGACAGGATGCCAAAAATCTCCCCAAACTGAGAACCTGTGCACAGGCCCCCTCCACTCTGGTGCCATTACAGGCTGCTTTTAATTATACCCAGGGCAACACAGCATAAATCCCAAATACACTGAACCTATTTCAGTAAGGGACAGTAATTTTCAGTCTCCCCTCCACAGCCTATAACCTCAGCTGAGCAATTCTGAAAAACCCATGTCCTGGTGAAGCAGCCAAGCCCTCTCCCATACACTCCTGACCTACAGATATGCTTAATATGTTAATTTTTGTTTTGGTTTCAGAACAAAACCTGCCTTTTAAATAAAATTTTAACAGATTCTAAACCAGAAACACTGCACTCCCCTGAGGCATTAAAAAATGCAAACTGAAGACTTCCCATGTGTCGGGGTTATTACTTATTTCCTTCTAAAAACAGAAGAAGTGTTGCAACAGTTGTAATGCTCCAGCTCACTAGGCCAAGAAGATGTTTTCTTTCTGCACACTCATTAACCATAGTGTGGAACTCAATAACTGTTCTAATTTCCTACCTTAAATGTTTTTCTTCCCCCCAGTTTTCATTTTATGCTTTACATTTACATAGGACTATACTCCACCACTTACCTTGAGAGTCTACTTGCTGTCAAACACAATAAAAGGAAAGGAAAAGTGTCTGGAATTACAGAAACTTTAGTGTTGAAAATTTTAATTTAATTTATAGAAATGAATTTAAGCACTCAAAGCTTTCTTTGTCAGCCACAGATGAGAAATTGATAGGCTTTGAAGGCAAGCAAATGTTTTTTTTAGCCAAATCTCTCAAGTAAATATTTATGTTAGATATAATAACAGATGTTATTTCACACCACAAATGAAATACCGGCTAGTTATTAATACTGGTGCAATGCTATGAAACTCTTGGGCACTGTTGCCCACTGTAATGAGGCAGCTGAGCTCAGGACAGTTCCTGAGCCTCAGCTCCAAACCCAGAGTATCAGTCAAGCTGCTGCCATGGCCTCAGAGTCCTCAGCTGAGCCCAGGTCAAAGACAGACTTGCCCTGTGACACAGGGAGGAATCACCTAACCATGCCCATCTTCCACTGCATTTGTAAAATGCTCTGGCCTCCAGGGCCAAAACACTGCTTTGCCTCTCCTTTGCAAAGACACAGAGCCTGTGAAGACTGAAAAGGTACCAGCCTGAGAAAATGGGAGGACAGGACACTCCATGCTCTGCATAGCCCAGCACTTTGCACAGCTCAAAGGTACTAGATTACTTGAGCCCCTCCACGAGTGACACTATGTCTGTGTTAATTTCTAATAATAAACTAGTATTTAAATGCTTAATGCACAACAGAGACAAATACTGCGTTGTGCACAACCATCCCAGACCAGTTATGCCAGTGGTGCAGATACAACAGCACAAGATTCCAACAGTAAATGGTCTGCTCAGAAGGGGCTCTATCAGAGGCCCCCCCCACCTCCCACTCCAGACCCACTGCAGGACCAGGCAGGTTGGAGCTGCTCTGTCCCACAGCCATTCTGCTGTGGCACAGGCACAGCACCAGTTCCACCAGCACCCGGACACCCTGCAGGAGGGCACAGGGCAGAAGCAGACGTAAGTAGTACCTTTTTTCTCTAAGCATCTTATTTGGCTAATGGCATGATCACAAGAAGGCTTCAAAGCATGCCAAAGAGGGGCATAATGACACTTCATGGGTGAAAAGGCCTTTCATTTCTCCTTTTCCTCTAATAACCACTGATGATGGACCATTATCCTACCATGTTGCCCTGCCTTGTTGTGTCTTAATGCATGTATTTAACAAGATTACTTATGAGAATAGCATGGGGGATATCTAATAAGGCAAGATCATTAATTTTGAAAGTCCTGCTTTATCTCTTATTACCACAATATTTTTGCCTGCTGCCTTGGCAGAGCATGAGGGCTGTAAACCAGCAGGGCTGGACAGTGGGTGGGATTCCTTTACTCTACTTAGAGCTGCTTCACTGCACATGGTTACAATAATCTGTTTATGGCATATTGTAAAGGCTGTTTTGGATAGGGCACTGGTAAGTCATTCCAAAATGGCAGAAGACAAATTGAAAGCTTGGCTGCAATAGCCAAAATGGGAGAGGGAAGAGATAAAGGAAAAACTTGGTATCATCCATACCCCTTTCACAATGCAAATACCCAGGCTAGTGAATGGAACTGGGGTGGGACCCAGATGGCCAGAGAGCCTGGGAACACATGGAAGTTGACAGCAATTGGTTAGCACAGAGTAACTCTTTTTGCCCACAAGCAACTCCACTAAACTCAAAGATAACACCACATGCTCAAAATCAGCACAGCAGTTTTCAAACGCACCTCAAAAAAAAAGAACAAACATCTCTTCTTTCCAAACTGGAGGACAAAGCAGCAGCCCTGCTGCAGTTCCTGCAGCAAAGGAGCATGAAATCCACCAGCAGGAAACGCTGCAGTGTACAGCCAACCAGACAAGCTACTTAAGAGATGCTCACACACTTCTCCTGAAGTGCCATCAGGTTCAGAGAACTTTTAGCAAGATGTTACAATTCCAAAAGCACATTAGATCACAGATTACTAAAGTACAAAATTAGATACATTTTTACTAACCATCATAATATTTTCCTCTGCTCATCAGGATAATAAAACAGAGAGTAAAGCTTCTCAATCACAACATTAAGCCAGAACTGTAGCAAAAAGGGGCTAGGAATAGTGCTGCATTTCACTAACTATCTACCAATGAAGAATACAAGAACACATTTTCAAAAGAAAGACACATCCAGAGTATGCTAAATACAGTAAGTATTAATTAAATCATTATTAACAATCAAAATATAATTTCTGTCACTTTCTGATATCTTAACTAAAGACATATTTGCAATACTATTATGATGAGTTACAGTTTGAGCAATAGAGCTGCTTGCAATAATTCAGAAACATGTACACTTTCATATGAATATATCATGCCTAACTAATGAGATTGCTCATTTCATAACTTCAGTTCCATTTTTATTATTTCATAAAACTGGAAGTCCTTATCCATTTTATGAAAAACACCTTTGTGAAATTCATTAAATAAGCATAAAAAATTCATTAAACAAGTGAATTGCATTCATGGCTGCTTTGATGCAAATGCCCTTTAAGCAATGTAAAACTCCATATTGATTTAACCTTTCATGTTCTGATATTTCCATGTGGAGATAGATATATNAATGAAATTAAGTGCTGATCCCTTGATCTCCAGCCAGGGTGAGGTAGATTGGTCAATTTAAATACTCACTACTGATCAGCAAACAGCTGAGTTTGTATTAAAGCACAGCACTAGTATTTCTGTGTGTCTTTGCTGGAAAATAAATACACATATAATATATTAGGCCAAATCAATATGATGCCCAAAGTTTCCTCTGTAGCAGAAAGCCCAATATTGGCTAAGTCCTGCAGGACTAGTTATAACAAGGTCATGCTGGTCAAGCAAAAGGTAGAGGAGCATCTCCTGAGTACCTGGTGAGGTTTTGCTGCTTATTCTCATTGCCACTAAAAGCTGCTGCAGACAGAGCAGCCAACAAGACAAGGTCTGTCTGAACCTGACCTGATACAGGAGGTACATGGTGGAGCTGCCAAACTGAAGGATCAACTCAGTTTTCTTGGGGTTACTCTCCATCCCTTTGGCGGTTGCAATAGCCATTTGTCTCACTAACTTTAAACACCACTGAAAACAGAGTCCTTTCCCAGTACTTAAGCAAGCACGAAGAGTGAAAGAAATTGCTAATCCCTACTCCAGTAGTAATTTTCTTCTGTGTTTCCAGTGCTTTGTATGACAGAGGTGGTAATGTCAGAAAGATGCACCTGAAACAAATATATCTACCTGCTACTCAAGATGTGCACCTGATTAGACCTAGAATTGTCATGGAATAAAGTACTTTTACTCCTCCAATCATCCAAAAACACCTTTTGATGAGAAGCAAGTTTCTTCAAGGGCTTATAATATCTAACTGCAGCAAGCTAAGACACATCCAGTACATTCCAAAATAACCATGGCCAAAGCTGGGGGTCATGCTGGATAGCAGTAGGAAAAGGGACCAACATCTCACCCCACCACAAATAGAGTTCTTGTAAGTGCCAGGTCAGAGGGCATGATGCAAACCTGCCACTCTGAGGTTTTATGTCCCAAGAGGTCAAGGACTACAACAGGATTCCAAGATCTTCACTGTTGAACCAGGCTTAAGGTATGACAGTGTGAGATGAGCAGACCTACTCACTGCTGTATGGTCTGTTTCTGCTGTGCTTCTTATCCAGTAGTTTTAACTAAGAAAACTTAATCAAACAGCACATACATGGAGGGGAGGGTGACATCCCCAGCTTACAGCTTCCTGAAGTCCATGTTTCAATGATACCATTCCTGAATCACTTCTACTACAGCCCTTCGATGCCTCTTTTTGCTTCCCAGATGCCTCTCCTGCATGCTTCCTTTTTCCTCAGCTCACTTGTCTCCAGCAAACTGCGCCAGAAACAACCCTATTTCCATTTCTAACCATTTAAATTATAAACAATAATTTTTACACACAAAACAGGTCTTTAATTCTCATATTTCTCTCCAAAGTATACCCAGACATCCTTATTCTCAGTAAGCCCAGCCAAACAAAACAAATCAAGTCTCTAGGCAAAATTTTCCAGGAGTTAAAAATAAGTCCCAAAGTATTAAAATAAACTTCAAAATGAGGAAAAAAATTAAAAAATTGGAAAAAAAAAATTAAAGTATCATTTTTAAAAAGTTTCCCCAATTTTTAACCAATCCCAGAAGATTCTGCTTCAGAAACAGTCATAACACATTTCTTTTTTTCCAAAGAAAATGAGAAGGAATCACATTGAAAACAAGCTGTATAATAAAGGAGTTTCAGTCTTAAATCACAGAAATGCATAAGCCAGTCCAGCATAAAGCTGCTCCCAATTCTGTCACTACAACAGTGAACAAAAAGAAGAGATGAAAGCACCATTTCCCACTTTTTTTCCTCCCAGCCCCCTGACGCTCAGTACTCCTCAGCTGGCTTCCCCCACCCCAAAGGCCATTTGTGATTGAACAAGCCCAAAATAGTACTTGAAGCCATTTAACTTAATCATTATTAGGTTTTCATTCAGGCCTCCCCTGACACCATTGGCCAACAATAAAGCTCTCAGGTAACTTGCAGATTCTTAAGCATCAACAGTCTTGGGAGGGCACATTTCTACCTATGGCAAGATTTAAAACTGGCTTTGTAATAATTAAAAAAAGGAAAAAA
>VXBX01001600.1:107886-123055 GCA_013400415.1 Scytalopus superciliaris
AAAAAATAAAAAAAAGATCGGGGGGGGGGGGGAGATAAAAACCTTGGGAGATTTTTCTTCCACAATTACTAATTTAACAGCAAACTATGTTATATTGATACTTCCAATAGTAAATTTGCCTTCTGTACACACTGCTGCTGATGCCTAAAATAAGATGTGCAAGAAGAGAATCTTGTGCCTAAGACTTTTTTGGATAATACAGAACAATTCAACCAAGAGCTCTTCAGTATAACCACACTCTGCAAGGACTGCCCCCCTGCCTTTCTGCTTCAGAAAAGGAGCTCAGCATTTCTGCCCACATCCTGCCATCAGCCTCCCTGCTCAGGTAGGTGCAAACTCACACAAGTGTCAGTCCTGCAGGTTTAGTCAGAAATTAGATCTTAATTTAAGAAAATAATTGGTCTGACAGCACCAGGACTTCTAAAATTTGACTGTCTGCATGCTACTGGAAATAGAGGTGTAGACTACAGAGACCCTGCACCACAAGCAACTCATTTATCTGGAGCCATATTACTTGGCAAGGATATAAAATATTTTCCTTAATTTTTGCAGGTAAATGATCAGATCTGGGGTGCCTCGAGGTCAGCAGGACAATTCTAGTTGAAAGTCTGACCTGGGAGCTTCCAAGACCTCCATCTTGTACAATCACCATGGTGAAACATCACACCTTGCTCAAACAGGGATGCTGCCACAAACAGTAACTTTCCCTCATCACGCACACACAACTGCAACCCAAGTGCACAGTCCCAGCTCAACTGTCCATGGGAAAGTTATTGCAGCTGCAAATAACCAGGGTGCCATTAATCTGAATTCTGCAGCCTTTCTCTCACATAAATCAGTTTTGCTTAAGGAAAGAAAAAAAAACCCTTTGTTTTAGCTAGGCTAACCAGTCAGTGATGTGTTTGGCTGGAAACCTGTTATGTTTTGCTACTTTATCATGTTGCTATTTCCATGTTCAAAAGCTAGTTAAATTATTTACGCTACACTTCATATATTGTGTACAACACTTGCCTTGACAGGAACAGCAGCAACGGCAAAGCCAGTTTCCTTGAGCCGGTGCTCCAGAATAACAGAGTGCTCTGCTTTGCAGGGAATGACCCATTCAAAGCCTCAGCTCCGTCTCCCCCCACAAAAAAAAAAAAAACAAAAAAACAAAAAAACCCCAAGAGAAAAACAGACACAAACTGGCTTCACAGTATCAAATCGCAATGTTAATTTAATTCAGGAGTCTATTACAAAAACAGAGTATAAAAGGAATAAGCTAAGCATTAGCTCAGTCCAAGAGCCAAGCTACATCTAAAATTCACTGTGAATGATAAATTGCTTTCAGCCAATAACACCCAACATTATTTTAAAATGTATATTATAGAACATGTACTTCAAGAGGCTCTGTGAATATTTTATTATACCATCCCAATCATTTAGACTGTGTGATATACATCTCATTGTAGTTGCAGTCCCTTTTAATGTACAGTTTGATTTCCTCCCTGTCTTTTTATTTATTTAATCACAACTCAGTTGAATTACCATTTCTTTGCTAATCAGCAACCAAATCGAGCACAGCATTAAAAAGCCCTGAAAACTCTAGAAGTACTTCTGTGGCCAGAAAAACAAACCTCCTCAGGTATCTCAGAAGCCTGAAATCACACTCTAGTGATCATCCCCCACCAAGGGAGCACGCACATGTCCAATGTCACTGTTCTGCAATATAATCCAGCAGCATTTAAAGAAAACACACCACTTCTTTAAGTGGAGGGGGCACTGCTGCAGCAGGATGGATTTCCTACAGCTCTGCAGATGCAAAAGTTAACACTATTTTTCCAAGATCAAATAGGTTCACTCAAGCACAGAGCAAGCCCTTACTGATGCTTTTCCCTCATGAAAAAGCAACAGCCACCTCTGCAAACTGGAGTATGGATTTTTGGTGCCACCTCATTTTCCACTACAGTCCGACTGGCTCTGGCATTCACCCACCAAAGCAAGGGCTGTGTACACTGACACAGACAATAAACACCACGCACACTCCAACATAATTCCAAGCAATGGTTATCTCCAGCAGATCCTGTTGTGCCTCCCTGTGAAGTCATCAGAAAACAGCACAGTGCTGTACAGACACGCACTACAACACAGCTTGTGCCTAAGGAGTTCAAAGCTTTATTTCCCTTCTCTGTATTTTGGTATATTGAAAACAATAACTTGTACATAGTGCAGACTTGGGGTCACAGGCTGGGGAAGGAGATTATAAACAAAATCTTTTGGTATAAAATATTACTACACTTTCCATATCGATCAGTAAGCCCAGGAGCTGCTAAGTGCCTTACTGTATATTATTATTAAAATTCAGTTAAGAGGCATTTTACTGAATCAGGTCAGGGCCTGAGTGTTCCCTCCAGTTCAAGTCTCAATATTGCACAGGTCTTGTGAATTGAGTCATAGATATCAAGAAACATTACAAGTCAAATCAATATTTTATAGCCTTCACACAGACCGTAGCCTGAAACTATCAGCATGGTGTTCCAAACAGAAGGATTTTCAGGAGCTAAAATAATTTACACTAATAAGGCACTGACCCATGCAATCTTTAATGATCACTTAGCTTTGGCCATACTTCTGACCGCTATTGAGCTGCTTGGGAGTTCTGGAGTTTTTTTCAGCAGAAAACTCCTACATCAGATTAATGACATAAGCAGTAAACTAACCACAAGGCTCAGTTTTGTTTCACGTAAATTCATTCCTATTATATAAACAGCTAAATTAAGAAATGAAGTATTTAAAACAAAGAGGTTAAAACAGAGCCACAAATACACAAACAAACATCATAGAAATTCTTAATTCCATTTCTTGCCTTGTTTGCTTATTGAAGTGCCATATGTTGCTGCAAGTGCTATGAAAATATCATAAGATCGTAATTATAAGGTTTGTTGAATTATAGAGTAAAGAAGCCATTTATTTACATTTTAATATGAACAGTGGTAATTGAAATGTCACATGCTTCTCTGTTCTTGACTCCATAAAAATATTTATCTACCAACAGCTTGATGTGCTTTCAACAATGGTCTGGATTCATGAAAGGGACTGTTACTCATACCACTCTCCACTTTTATTTATTTCTCCCTTCTGATTTACACACTCAAGCAGGGGCTCCTGAAGTGCTCAGGCACTGACATAGCAATGAAGACACTGCAATGCAAACAAGATTGTTACTAAGTTGGTGCTCAATAATTCTTAGACCTGTCAATATAGGAAGCCCTGCAATAGCTTTAGGAAATCAATTTTAAATTGACCTCATTGAACTGATGCAAAAACCAACTGCAGATGCATTTAAACTGATTAGCTCTTGTTAAAGTCCAATAGCAAGCAAACCCAAGTCAAGCCAATGATGTACACGGAGAGGGTTACAAGAGTATAAAATGAAAATTGCACCTAGTTGAATCAGGATCTTCAAAGGGAAAAAGACACTTAGAGAAGCCTCAGCAAAGGCACTGCAGTGCTGGACACACTGTGCTGTACCAAACTCACCAATAAATGAGACCTGAAGCTTGACCCTCCTTCACTACTAGTGTCAGCAGAAAGCCTCCAATATGTTCAATTCCTCTAAGCAAGCTGAAAAGAAGAGCAAAAACCCAAACCAGAGGAAAGCAGCTGGCTCTGAATAGCACATTGCTCAGACCCATGTAGCAGTGAGCAGTAAGCCCCAGGGAGGCAGAAGGCAGCCTTGCGGCAGATTTGCTTCTTAAAGATTTACCATCACCTGTCCTGGGAAAGGCACTCTAGAAAAATCCCTAAACCAGCAAAACTTGAGCCTGGGTCTTCTCAAAAGAAGTTTAATGTTTCATTGTAGGGAGCTGGAAACCCTCTCCCCCTCCCAAGACATGCCCCAAATCATGTCTCTGGCTATCATGGAGGGCAGAAAGAAGGTTGCAGGACCAAGAGGGGCAACAAATAAAAAGAACTCTCAAGTTTTCTTGAGGGGGGGGAAAGTAGCTGTTTTGCATAACCTCAAAATATATTAATATGCAAAGATTTTGCAAGTGACTTTTGCTGCCAAGGAGTTATATTTTTTGTTAGATATTAATAATTCTCTTCATGTAAGGACTGAAGTTTGTGTCTTTCTTTTGTTGATCTTCCTCCAAGAGGGCTCTTTCACTGCACTGCCTGAGAACCCAGGGGATTTTACCAGCTCTGTTTAATAGCCACACACTCCACCTCTGAGTTAATAGTAAAGCTTTCAATTAACAGAAGCAGTTTTAGGCTAATGCTAAACCAGTGAATCTCAGTCACCTGCTCTGCTTCCCTCTACCTGTGCCAAAACACCCCTTGTTTTCTGGTTTAATAATTAAATGTACCAAGGCCTTTCTTGAAGGCTCTGGAAACAAACTAGGCTGACTGGAGTTTAGTGAGAACAGGTAACATTTGCAGGGAAGCAGTCAGGAGAGGAAAAAAAATACTTGGGGGCAGTCACAACTTGTATCAAACACAAACAGAAATCTTCAAAGTCATCACATCAAAGAGCAGCAGAGATGGGTCTCTGCTGGATTGTGTCACTCAGTTTGTGGCAGAGCACACACACCACAGTGGCAGGAATGGCCAATACCCAAGAGTGAGAACAGCATCTCCAAAGCAATGGGTCAGTAAACAGCATAATGAAATGTGACAGTAACTTCATTTGTAAAATATACACTAAAGCTATCAGGGCAGAAGTGCTAATAGCAAGGGCAATATTTGCATAATTACACTGACTTAAAGGCTCTGGTCTTAAATTGACCTAACAATGTGTCTCACTGATGCAAACCACAGTGGGCTGTGCTGTTATGAGACAGCTCCGTGCCCTGGGCCTCAGCTGCTCCCCACACCAGGGCACACAGCCTGCGACAGAGCCAAGAGATTTCCACTGCTGGGGCTTCAGGAACACACCAGTATAACACTGTGTGTTAATGTCCAAGTCTGGCTTAGGGAGGATACTGGGTTTTAAATTTTCTGCATTTCTTTGATGTCAAAAATCTGCCAGATGACTCTCATTCTCTAAGCTCCAATAAAACAGCTGCACTTCATCACTATACCACACAGACTAGGCTGGAAGAACAAATATGGGGCAAATTAATAGCACAAAGGAGTACAAGTGCAGACTACACTGATGCCATCTTTAACAAAAACAAAACACAAAAACAAAAAAAAACAAAAACAAAAAAAAAAACCAAACATTTTTGGGCACAGCAAGAACATTCTTCCCACATGAGCTTCAACCATTCCCTGTGGTGTTCACTTGCTATGTCTACAAACAACATGTTTTTTTCCTAGTTCTGGATATGTCTTCTGCATGTATATCTATTAATACTAGAGAGACTGCACAGTCACGAGGCATTTAGCCATTCATAAAGGAATTAATTTTATATTTAGTAAACAGAACAATATTGTTTTATTCACAGTGTGGTTTTTTTCACATATTTAATTTTGCTTGCTACCACTCAGGGCTTATTTGGCATATATGACCAAACCAAAGGCACTGGAAATGACAAAAGGCAGCCACTGCAGTCATGGTGCTACCCAGATCTGAACTGGTGAGATCCAAACTGGATCCTGGAAGAGCAACACCCACAACCCTGCACATAACTTGTCTGCAAGCAGGAGCCACCTGGCCAGAGCGGGGGCAGATTGAATGAGGCTGTTTCCCACCTGTGCCCACAGCTGCAATGCCCAGGGCCCCTTGAAGGCCACTGCCTGTTCCATCCCTCCCCAGCACAGCACACAGGAGAGTCAATCAGCTATTTCCAAACTGAAACCCCGATGGAAGGAGCTTGAATAAGTACTTAGGCTCAACAGAAGAGTACAAGTAAAACAATCTACAGGGCAACATTTTTACAGAGTATTTTTACATAGTAAAGAGACACAGAAAGCAACGAGGAGCACATGCAAACCAGGCAAGGGCTTGACAGCAAGGTTGTTCCAACACTGCTGACTGCCCACTGTGCATTTGCTCAGGCTTTTGCTCACTCTGCATAATCAAAGAGGCACTAGGAGCTGATGCATGAGGAACAAACTGAGCAGAGGAGCAAGTCTTCGTCCATCTTTTAGGGTTCAGGCTTTGGGACCCTGTGCTGTGGCATGCAACCAAAACTTTGGAGAAGCAGCACTTTTCAATGTCACCCCCACCACCCCCCAGCAAGGCACCCAGGCAGACCCACCACTGCATCAGTAATTGGTACAACTAACTCATCTTTCAGCCAGTGAAATAAATACGAATATCTCATCCACCACTACAGATCTCATCCACTCAAAGATAAGAAGACAAAAAAAAAAAAGAAAACCACCACCAAACAAGATAGCCATAGCTATAAGCCCTTCCCTGATAGATATTCAAACATCAGGCAACATCATCTTCATATTAAACTCTTCCTTGAAAATAATAAACACTGCAGATTCCCATTCCATCTTTGTTACAATTTAGTATTCTTTGCTTCATTGCCCATTTACAAATCATGAAGAATTCATAGATGAATAATGGACTGAGAATAATATCCATGCATGTATATATATAAAAGCATAAAATCCAGCACAAGCCAGGAAGAGGATAAGCTCTTCCTGGGCACAGTAAATTAAAGACTTAAGTAATAAAATTAAAATTAAAAAATCAAACCAATGTTGTTAAGTGTCTAAAATCCTTTCCAGTGGCTCTGATGAACAACCATTATTCTGTTCCACAATAAAGCATATCATTTCATTGCCCATAGAGCCTTCCCATGATATATAAATGAATTATTTTCTGGAGGTTTCCTGATTGTCTCTAGAGAATTTACAACACATTGAATTTAGCTCCCGTATTTCCTCCATGGTACACTACTTCAGCTACATGCTCTGTGTGCCTTGACCAACAGTGGAAGTACCTCCAGCCTCTGCTACTGAGCTGTTCTCCAACCTCAGGAAACCACCTCCCATCTCTGCAGCCCCTTTACCCACCTCTCTTTCCCCTTGTTCAGGGAAACCCTTGGCAAGTACTGCCTCTCCCAGGACACTCCCCAAACCCAGCACTAGGGCAGCTAGAAGACATTAAGCACAGAGGGGACATCACCACATTTCTTACCCACCTCAAGCAGTCCTTGTCCCTCAGCCACGTGTATTGTGCTCCTCCCTCCAGCGATTCTTCATCCTGACCCACAGCCCAGCTCTTACCACCCACCAGACCCACGCCTTCCTCCTGCTACAGGTGTAACAAGTTAACTAACACCTCACAGGAGTAGCTCTTTCTTGCCCTAAAATGGAGCTGCCAAATACCCTCACCTGTGGGCAATCTGCAATTAAACTCTGGGGCAGCAGGGCTGGCCCTCAGACCCACCTGTGGCTGCAATCACCCACATCACAGTTGCATTTTGATATTATTTATAAAATCCACGTTATTTATAATATGTGATGAAACCTTCAAAGTGTATATCTGAGGGTTTTACTCAAATCTGCTTGGGAGACCAGTTAGTGACCCTCCTCCTTCAGTGACAATCTCTACCTGAGAAATGTGAACAACCAAGGAACCCAAATTCTATTTTCAAAATAAGTAGGCCCCTGTCATACAAACTGAATGGACTTCCAGCAAACCTCATGCCCTTAAATCACCTATGGAATGAAGTCACCTTCACAAGAGGCTTGCTGAAAAATGTCACCCACTGTTTTTAACTTCTTTTTTTTAAAAGTTTGGTGAGTCTTTTTAGAAAAGTTCACTGATGATTATTACTTCCTAGTAGAAAGAATGGTGCCTTCTCATTGTGAAAGTCCATCAGTGAAAACATATACCGTTTTATGAGTTAAACTGTTTGGAATAACTTTTAAACAATTACTCAACTCCTCTGAAATTTCTTTCATAGGATTGAAGTTTTTTCTGTATCAAATTCTCTGGATTTCTCATGGATTATGCATTTCTCAAAAACTCACTCTTTACAGATTAAAGAGAGAAAGGAAAGTTAGAAAGGACACAATACAAAAAAGATCAGTAAAGAAAAATATTTTAAATATTAATGACCAAAGGGGAAATGGAAACACATTAAAGGCAAATGTGAGAGCTTTTAAATATGTTATTAAAATTGATTTATAAATGAGAGTCTTCTTTAACCACGTGCTTTAGCCTTCACTACTTATTTCCTTCTGCTGTCTCTCCAACCATTGGTGTCACCACCCAAAGCCTATGGCATTAAGGAAAGATATCCAGAAAATATTTAGGCTGGAAACAACTGTGGACTGTTCAAACTGGAAAACGTCATTGTATTAAGGATCTCAGAGAATAAGATGAGAAGTCACCTATTTTCAACTGCTGCAAAACCCCAGGCACTTGCAGGACATCTGTTCCAGGTGAGGCTGGAGGCTCCCTGGTTGGGGCTGCTCTGCTCACCCCACTGCAGCCCAGAGCCACCCCAGGGGCCCTCATGGGAACAGAGTGAGGCAGAGGGCAGGCAGAGTCAGGAGGAAGGAGGAAATACTCAAGTCCACAAATGCAGACACTAATTATTTACAAAGGCAGAAAAGACATTTGCCATTTCTGATCTCCTCCTCACCCTCCCTCGGCGTGGGAACAACACTCATGGCCCACGTGGCTACGCACCAGCCCCAGCCGGGCTCTGAGGGCTGATCCACCTGCAGGGCAAACCAAACCAGTGTTTCCACTGAAAAGTGACTGCAGCTGATGGTGAAGGACTGGAGAAGCCTGTGCTGTGCAGCCTGGATGTGAACCTGTACGCAGCACACAGCGCGCTGTGAGCCCCTGCCTTCCTCCTGCTCCAGATCCCACATAAACCACGCCAAGAGCCTGCATTTTCAGCATTTATCTTCTAGAGATTTTGGACTTTGAAAACACCTCCAGTGATGCACCACAGGGCCAGGCAGCAGACTGCAGATCACTGCCTCTGGCGTGTCACAGCCCAAGCCGCTGCAGCTCTCTGAACAAGGCACAGGGTGTATCACACACCCAGCAAGGAGCAGCACATGAAGCCATGTGACTCCTGGGTCACGTTTTATTAAAGAACACAGTAGCAGATGTGTATTGCACAAAAAGCTCAATTAACATAGCCAAAATTGTGGAAATTATCCTTGAAAGGAACAGATTTTGTGCATTAATTTGTGTAAACAGACAGTATAAAAGTGCATATAACAGTATGTGTTTAACAAATTAAATTTAATTTAGCTTAAATATGAAAAAATATTTTATTTTAAATCTGCTACCCATCCTAAACCACCAAAACATTATAGGCAAAGACACCAAACAGAAACAAAACATCACTGAGAATACAGATCTTATAAGTTGGATTTGTGGTGAGAATGGTCCACAAAACTCCTTCTGCATGTCCTCATAAGATCCTTTTTATAGCAGGTTATGAATCATCACATGATATCTTTAAATGGATGATCAATACTATATTTTCCCATAAAACGTTTGGTTTGAAATCCGATTTTAAGTGCATTAGAGTTTTTGTGCACTGAACGAGTGAGTGTCATAATAAATTGTCATCAAATATGAAAGAAATATAGCTTAGATTAATTGCCATATTTATTTATGAGTCCATAAAATACATTGTGAAAGTCCTGGCACATTTTTGGGATACCAGCTTGAACTTTCAAGCAAGTTAAAAGCATTAAACGAGACTGGAAGTAGATTTATTATTGGAATGTTTTTAATTGCAGTTTCAACCAGACACAGGTATTAGAATGGCTGTGCCCTTAATGGCTGTCTCATGTGTTTTTTCTATAAAAATTATATACTTTCCATATTTTTATTGATCTCATAAGATTTATTGTAGATTAGTGCTGCTTGTGTGTGAAATCGCAAGTGGTCCCAGCTTCCCCAGAGTAGCAGGATGCAGATGGTCCATTGCCATGGCCACTCCTCCTCAGTGCTCCCTCCAGCCCTCAGCACAGCCTGAAATACTGGTGAAGAGAAAGACCAGAGAAAAACCCCAATTACCTGAGGGAGACCAGCAGAAGAGTCCTCAGCGAACTACCCAGAGGGTCCTGTTCTGCACTCATTTCTAAAAATGAAAAACGGAGTTAATTCAGACAGGATTTGGAGGTGGAGTCCAGTTGAGCCTCTGCTTTACTCAGATGTTAACTAACAAAGAGGCTCAAGGCCAAGTGATTTGATGGGGTGGGACTAACTGACTCAGGTTAAGTGTTTTCTGAATTTGGAATAAGTTATAAATTCTCTGTGTTTCTAATGTACAACAAACACAACTGCAGTTTTGTAAATTACAAATGAAAGTAAATAGGAAAGCAGTCTTGATATTCATGTTTAATAGTGCATAGAAGTTGGTGAAGAACACCAGCTTCTTGGAAGAGAAGGCACAGCTGCATGCAACTACCACACTAATTTAAAGATAAATCCTAGAAATTACAGCAAGCAGACTAGGTAGTGGAATAAAACTGTCATTCACTGCCACAGAACAAAAATGACAAACTATACCTAAGGTGATATTAAATTAAAAACCTTCAGCTTGGGAGCCAAACTACTCCTTCACACCAACTGTGCATGAGTTGATACAAAGGCCATGAGAGCACAGACACAGCTTGGTGGTTAATGGGGAATTCTGCTCAAGATGTGTCAGACCAGCAATCACCTTGTCACACCAAAAAAGAATTCTATTGATTTTACTGGAAACTGAATCCACAGAGGGGTCAGCCTGAATGAAAGCTGTGACACTGCCCTGACTTTTGCAGCAGACGTTAAGCCATATATTAGCAAAGCATAAACAAGTTCTCAGAGGTAAAGTCCTCATGAGTTTTGTGTAGCTGTATCTTCATCACAATGAACTCACGCTTTATAGAATAATCTACAGATAACCTGAGGAAAGCTAGTACAGAAGTGTTGGACTACCCTGATGCAGAAAACTCCTATAAAACAAGTATTTCCTCATTATCCAAGTATATTTTCACAAGTCAGGGTAGTTGCAAGTTAGTGATGGCCCTAAATCCAAGGGAAAATACCACCCCAGAGCATGGGGAAGATTCATGTCCAGCTTCCACCCACTTGGCTGCCTCTTGACACAGAATGGTCCAAATTAAAGCCCTGGGTCCAACCATCTTCCAACTCCAGTAATGCTCAAGCCTAGCTGTCAGATTTGCAGCCATATCCTGAAACTTAATCACAGCAAACACAGTGGTGATCTGAGATTCAGCAAAGCCATCAGTCATTAGGAAAGTGATGCTGGGAGTCAAGTGGAGCTGCCAGCTCTTGGAGAATAGGCAGGAGCATGAGGTGGCAGGGTGAGGCCACCACAGAGAACTGTTATGAAGCAGCAGCTCACTCTCACACTAGGGAGCCCATCCAGAAGTGGTACTTTGGGATCCCAGCAAATATTATTAGTACCGTTGTCTGTCTCTTATTTAATTTCCAAATGATATTTCAAATGGTTCTCATTTAGCCAATCCATCTTAATGAGAGGGCTTAGAGAAGGAAAGCAAAGGCTATTTATTTGTTTCACTTTGCACATACCAAATTAGTGTAGCTTCTTAATGACCATGCGTACACAACTTTCTGAAAATCCCCTTTCAGAAGACAAGTGTCCAACAGAAAAGTTGTTGCTGATGTATTTCAAATGTGACAAAACCAAAAAGCTACTTTCAGGTTTAGCCTTCGGCTGACAAGGTACCAAGCATTACCTCAGTAATTATACCTCACCCCCTAAGTCAGCGTATGTCCCACGCTTCACTGTGCCAGTTCTCCCTGCTGTCCTGAAGACAGTTCTTTCTATTTTCTGCTTGTATGTTAAGCAGTTAAAATGCTTTATCTTCAACAAGATATTAATCTTAATATTGTCCTAATATGTTTCATCTTTTTCTGCCTCTCATGCAGAAATCAGTCTTGACAATAGCCACTGAGATAAGGACAGTAACCAGCAAGCTTCACAATAAACCATCATATACACTATTTTAGTTTGTCAAAACAATTAGTGTTCATTTTGGCTTTATTCAGTTAAATCTGCAGTGACTGATCAGTATAAATTATGTATTAGGCTGCCCAGCTGTACTTGTTTATTCATGCATGGACTTGAAGAATTTTCATTTTCTCAGTACAAAAAAGCAAGAGCCAAAAAAATCCCCCTGTATTCTAAAATATAAAGACACTTTCTTCTCAGCCACATTTCTGCTACATGTTTTTGAAGCTGCTTTCTTCTTACTCTGCTTATTTCAATTAACCTATTATTTCATTTGCAGTTATCGGCAACTGCATTTGCATCGGTAGGAAGCACGTACTGTTACTTTCACCCTTTGCAATTTTCTCCTAAGCAAAGCAATATCAGAGCTAAACCAAATGATGTTGATTTTAAAAGCATCAAAAATCGCATTGTTGGCTGCATTTGAACTCCTGCCTCGCTGCAAGAAGAACTGCTTGTAGAAATGTTTACAGTTAAGCGTCACAGTCCTCTCTTTCAAGAACAAAAGTTTGTGAATCAAGAGAGATCATTTGCTGGTTTTACTTGTGTTTATAGTCACACAGTCCTTGCTAGAATGACTGGGTGAAGGCAATGTATGCTGTGGGGGTGGAATGATACGCTTGTGTGCAGGGAGAGAGATGACACAGATTTAGAGAAAGGAAAGAAAAATCCGCAGTGACCACGTACGGCTTCAGTTACGCTTCTCTGAGACATGGGCTATGCACGGAATGGAAATCAGGCTGTGGAAGCCGATGTCCTGCGATTAAAAAAATGGCAAATTGCACACTCCGACCCGAAGCTACCCTCTGCCAAGTCTCGTTCAAGAACTTGTTAACAGAAGGTTTATGCCAATATTTACAAATCACACAAAGATGTTTCGGCAGCTTTGACATGCAGAGTACAGTTGTTCAGTGATGGACAGGCAGAATGAATCGTGGCAGTGCTCAGAAGAACACAAAGAGACAGAGTTTCTGTCCTTCTGAAGAGCTGGGGAACACAGCAGAACTTGTATTTATTAATGGGAATGCCATTCAATCTCCCAAATTGTAAGGGCAATTAAAGGAGTCACCTGGGTGTCTCTTTGGCATGTCTAGAAAAAAAGTATACTGCTGAAACATCTCTATAGGGCAGAGAGCTGTAAGTGGAGAGAGCTGGGTTGGAAAAGACCATGTCCCAAAGCTGGGCTCAGCTACAACATACCTGACAGTTAACAGAATAGCTTTCACATTGATTGTGCACAATAAGGATTGGCAAACACAGTGTTTGCACTGATCTGCATTATCTCTATTACAGAAGTGCTTTTGCACAGTGAATTCTGCCCTGGTTTTGGTGGCCACTGTGCTCATCACTTCAGTGAGGGGACGAGAGCCCTGCGAGAGCCTTGGGCTCTGAGCGCAGGCAGGATGAGCACACAACTACCCTGTTGTTTCTGCCATCAAATAACATAAAGAATGTTCTTGTAAAAAGACTAAATTTTGCTGAATTAAGTGCTTTAGAACAAGTGGGTTTATTACTTTATAATTAGCATAATTTCCCCCATAGGGATTCTTGCATTTAAATAATTAGCAGTAATGTTACCCAAAGGTGTTCTTTAATGAATTTTCTTAAGTTATTGCCCCCTTTAACAACAACTGACACGGCCCGGATTTACAGCGCCTAGGCGCTCCGCCTCGCCAGACTGCGGGCGACATCGAAGGGCTGTCACTCCGGGCCCCTCCGCTCACCCCGGCGGGGCGGACAAGGCTCGGGCGCCCCGCGGGCAGTGACCGGGCCCCCTGCGGCCCCGACGGCGCGGGCAGCCCGCTCCGCTCCTGTTCTGACCGCGGAGAAGCGCCGCGAGTGCCCAGGTCCGGCAGGGCCCGCCCAGGGTGTACCGGAGCCCGCTGCGGGTCTGCCCGCCAGCTCCGCGCAGGGAAGGGCAGGGTCTGCCCGGCTCAGGGGCGGGGGAGCGGAGCGGCCCCCGGGCCGGGCCGGGCCGNCGCGGGACACGGCCCCGGCGTGCTGGGGACAAGTGCCGCCGGGCCGCCCAGGGCTGGGGAAAGTTGTGGGGATTTTTTTTCTTGGTTTTCTTTTTCTTCATGAATTGCCACTGGCAGGGCATCGCGGCCGGCCGGGGAGAGCCGCGGCAGCCCCCAGCTTGTCGTGCGGGGGGGGGGGTGGGGGGAAATCCCAGTTTACCTCCCGGAGATCTCGCCTCAAAGGCAAATTCGCAATATGTAAGTCGCTGGTTAAACAAGGGCATTTCCATTTGTTAATTGATGCAATTACGCCGTGGCGGTAACGGGTCGGTCGGGCCACAGGCAGGCAGCCATCCATCACCGCCCCGCTGACCTGCCACCGCCCCGGCCCCCCCGCTCCCGGAGGGACCAGCACGGGGCTAAGGGAGAAGAAGGGACGCCCCGCTCAACACTCCTTAGGAAAGTGGCCTTCGGGCTTTCTGTCCCGGCCCCAGCCGTGTCCCTGCCCAGACAGGCAGTGCACGCCGTGCGGGGCGAGGTCTGACCCCGCTCCTGCGGCTCCGGACGGCCGCGACGGGCAGGGTAGCCAAGGCGGTGAGCACGGCTCAGCGGCTCCGAGGCAGAACCGGGGCTGTGTTGTACAGCAGCGCCCGGCCCTGGGGATGGGCGCGGAGGCAGCGGGAAGGGCCGGGGGTGCTGCGCCGGCCAGGCCGACCCCGGGAGCTCCTGGCCCGGGTGCGCCCGGCACCGCCGCTGCCACCACGACCCCTGCCCGGCGCTCGTCCTCCCCGCGACGGGCCTGGGGCAGGGGCCACGCTGGGGCTGGTGGGTGCCTCGATGTTCCCACTTGACATTTATTCCCCTAAGCCAAATCTTGATTGTGTTTTAGAAAAAGAAAGAAAGGGGAAAGAGACCAACCGCAAGGCACCCCCAGTCCCGCCTTTGACGTGCATCACAGCACAACATTAAACCAACATGGAACAAGTGGTGAGAGCGGGCGCGGAGCGCTGCCTGCTCCTGCCCGCCGCTGCCTGCTGCTGCCGGCAGGGCCGTGACGTCACCCCGCTCCTCGCCCACCGATGAACGCTAAAGACCTATAGAGCAGAAAATAATACAACAAGCAAGCTCCGTATCTTGCAAGCCCTACGTGATTTTCCCCCCCTCTTTGAAAAAGCCCCTTTGCACTTAAACTCTCTATACATGTGGGGTGGCTTTTTAAACTCCGTCTATACAAACATATCTATTAAGAGCGATGGGAAGTGGGGGGTAGCCTATTTTTTTAATCCAGGCACCAACCTCCCCCCCCCC